>JADRCD010213090.1:2523-15434 GCA_019843815.1 Montemys delectorum
TGTGTGTGTGTGTGTGTGTGTGTGTGTGTGTGTGTATGCAGGAAGGTTTCTTGTATTGGTCCTAAGTTGTGCTTCTTTGAGCACGTTTACATTGGTCTCTGTTTTAAATGTTGGAGTGTTTTTTCTGAAGTGCCTGGTAACCCTCCTACAAGAAGAAATTTACACATGAATGAACACCTCTCCTTTGTGAGCAGAGCCTGACCAAGGTGAGTTTGTATTCACTGTCTAATAAACAATGGACTCTTTAGTGAGGGTGAAATGTTAGGTTTGTTTGTTTGTTTATTAGTTTGTTTGGTTTTAAGCTCTGTGTATTGTGTTGGGGTGGAACCCTCTCATCTCTTGCCCTAGTAGAGACAATGGCCTTAAGTATTCCTCTCAGAAAGCTGAGAGCTGCTGAGAGAAAGGCAGGCTGGAGGCTCACAGCTTATCTATACAGTGCGTCTCAGGAAGACATCAGTCACATCTCCATTCTCAGCAATCAGGATGCCCAGGTGACCACAAAATCACACCAGTACGTGTGATGGTGCACAAGAGCAGTAAGAGAGCACTGATGGAAGTGGATGTTGAGACTGAAAATAAGGTAGTTGGATTTGACCTGAAGGCCACAGTTTTCCACCTCTGTTCTAAAAGCTTCATAAATCTCATAGCCTTTCTTTAGGCTCTTTACAATATGTCACCAAAATCGCTGCATACCTTGCTCTAAGGATGGCTGGAATGGTATAACAGAGCTAATGAGTTTACACACACACACACACACACACACACACACACACACACACGCACACGTATGTATGTATGTATGTATGTATATATGTATGTATGTATGTATTTGTGTGTCCATGCATGTATCTACAGGCCCTGTGCATGACAGCGTGGAGGTTGCAAGAACTTTTAGCATTTGATTCCTTCTTGGAGGGACTGAACTTGTGTCATCAGGCCTGCATCTGCATGCAAACACTTTTATAAGAAATTAAATTTAAAAATTTAAAATAAAATATGATTACAAAAATAATTTCCCTTTTCTTTTCCCTTCTTTTAATCCCCTCCCCCATGTACTCCCCTTTTCTTCTTCTCAATATTATGGCCTCCTTTATATGTGTCTCCCATAATACTGAGAAGAAGCAAAGGGGAGTGTGTGTGTGTGTGTGTGTGTGTGTGTGTGTGTATACACGTATACATATATAGCTCATATTATACAATATCATATATATGTATATGTTATACATATATCAATGTATATGTGTGTGTATACTGTCTCAGTCCCTTATTGTTACTTGTGTGAATATACTCTTGGGACTGACCATTTCATATTAGATAACTCACTAGGGGCCCATTCCTGGGAACAAACCTCCTGCTGTTACTCTCCGTATTCCTTAGTTATGGCTGTTACTTTTAACTGCTGAGCCATTTTGCCTGTTCATGAACATGCTCTTCTTACTTAAAAAGCTTACCACCCCAAACAGGTGGCTGATATCCTGTTCATAGTGCTCATTAGCTCTATTATACCATTCCAGCCATCCTTGGAGCAAGGTATGCAGCGATTTTGGTGACATATTGTAAAGAGCCTAAAGAAAGGCTGTGAGATTTATGAAGCTTTTAGAACAGAGGTGGAAAACTGTGGCCTTCAGGTCAGATCCAACTAATTTTTATGTAACACAGAGACACTTATACATTCTCTGTGACAGAGTTCATGTTAGAAATACAGTTAAGGGGTTGTGACACCAATGAGAGACTTAAAAGCTTAACTAATAGACCCTCTGTCCCTTCACAGAAGATTGTCCAACCTTTGAGCTAGAGGCTACATTCTGCATAACAGGTTATGGATTTAGAGATCCACATAAGAAGAGATGGATGATGTAATAGTTAGTAGAAAACAGTTGTCTAAATTGGGTTTGGTATATCCCTGTAATACAAGCTCTAGGAAGGTTGAGGCAGGAGAAGCCAGGCAGATGTAATGAATTCAGCCTAGGCTACATAGCAAGAGCCTGTCTCAAGAATAAACAAGTGATCAAATAAAAAACAAAAACAAAAAACAAAAAAACCAGAAAGCACAGATCATAGAGGTAATTCACTCAGTGGGTCAAGGTGCTTGTCATCAAGCCGGATGACCTGTGTTTGATGCCTGGGCCCCACATGATGAAAGGAGAAAACAAAGTAGTCTTCTACATCCACTAACATATATACAACACACACACACACACACACACACACACACACACACACACACACACACATACACACACACACACACACACACACACTTACCATAAATAAGAAAAAAAGTTTCTACTGGTAATTGAGTATTTACATGTGCCTAGCAATTAAATAGTTGCATTATTGTATTTAATGGTAATTAAGGATCATCTTTCAAATTAGGTTACATGGGTAATGTCAGGTTTATAGCCAGAAGGTAGAATAGAATCCAGCAAGGGTGGACTCTCAGAGCAAGATTGCTGCAGTAAATGGCAGTAAAAAGAGATGAAGGCCCTTTCCTAGGAAAGAGAATATAAAAAGTCTCAGGGACGCTGATTTCAAGTTGTCAAAGAGAGCTTCCTCGGGTTTTATCATCTCTCCAGTCTATGGCACTATTGACATGTGCCAGAAGCTTAAAGAGATAGGGCTAATAGGAGGTCGTCTGGATCAGCTTGTGTGTGCCCCTGAAGAGGCGGCTGTCCGATCCCCCTTCTTCCCCTCTTTCACTCCTGCTGCCATGGGAGGTCTTCCTCTGCCCTGTGCTCCCACGGCGATGTGCCACGTCACAGCAGGCCCCGGAGCAATGAGCCAACTGACGGTGGACTGTGAAGGAAGGCCAATCTTTTCTTTCTGTGTATTGTTTTCTTAGGCATTGCAGAAAAGCAACCAATACAGATGTCTGTAGTCTTAAGGGGAGTCATGAAAGTTTGTTGCCCATCTAGAAATAATAATATGGGAAAGTTTCATGCGGGATGAGCTAAAGACCATTATGACTTCCAGAATTCTATTATTAAATCAAGGAGTGAGAAACACAGAGCTCAGAGTTTCGAGACCTCCTTCCACTATATGCTGCTGCCATAAGAAACTCCGAAGAGAAGGTTGGTGTAGTGGAAAAAACTCCTCAGTGAGGAGCAGGGGAGTTTAGGTCATAATTCCAGTTCTGCAATCAATTTGACTCGTGCGTACAGCAAGCACTTTAATCTCCCTGGGCCAGAGTGTCCTCCAGTGACGGAGGTACTAGATAATCTCGAAATTCTTTTGGTTCTAAAATAATTTTATCCTGGAATCAGCAAGGCCCCTCCTGCTGAAAGGTCAGACTAGTTCAAACAAGTTGTTGCCTTCTTATGAGCTGCCGGAGTGCCAGGCTTTGCTATTGAAAATGCTTTGCTGCCTCTGGACCCCGACTCAGTCTTAGCCACGCAGTAGCCACGCAGATGGAACCCCTCTCCCATAGTTCCCTAGCCCCTCTATACTCTAATACATACATACATACACACACACACACACACACACACACACACACACACACACACACACACAAACCAGGGAGGGACTTAAGCTAGAGCTGCAATCTACAGGTGTTAGATTGCTGGTGGATATTCGGGTAGGGGGTTTTGTGACCCTTCCCATTCCTTCTAAATGGATGTAAATAGTCAATAAAGCCCAGCTAGCATGGTCATTTTTGCAAGAGGGGACAGCTGAACTCCTCAACAAGATGATGGCTTGGCTTGGATTGGAGGACAGTCTCTAACAACAACATGGACTCCAAACTCTATTCCACTCCCAGAAGGTGGGGTTTTAACACTAACCTTAAGAAGAGGATGGGCTTCCTTCGTTTAGTGAACCCGAAGGACACTTCATTATTGGTGGAAGAAATTTCAGTTCTCAGAATGACACATTTATTCATTTTTCTATTGAGGTTCTTTAAGGAAGTTATTTTCCAAAATGATAGCAAAAAAATGTAAGTTTAAAGACACGCCCCCTCCCCAATGTGACAGCATTCTTTCCTATGTCCCATTCATGTAGACACCAAACTCCTTTTGTTCAAACTGTACTGTTTTGAAATTTTCACTTGACTTCATTGAGTTGACTATCAACAGTTGCCCATGCTCCACACTATATTTGGCTACATATCTCATATTAATTCTGAGCAGCCCTAAAAGCTGCTGTGTCATACTAAAAACTCCTTTTAGTCCAAGGCATGCCAATGTGTGTTGCCAACTTCCAAGTGCTTTTCATCCCGAAGATTAACAAGGCCACCACATGGTGTTCTTACAAAACGTTATTGCCTGCATTCTATCGAGGACCTGATGTGGTGACATTAATCTCAAATGGGCAGGACAGTACCCTTAATTCTGTCCTGGTGGAGAGCAACCTGAGCTGTCTGCATAAGCCTTTTATTTTAGGAATGCCTTTCCCTATCGTCCATTCTATTAGGGACCTTAGTCAGTTGTTAGGAACTTTCCTTCTCTCCTGAAAGATTACATTCCTTTTCTCTCACTTTGAGACACCCAGAATTCTCACCCTCAGTGAATAATCTCCAGCATTGATTTAGTTGCTGAATATCCTCCCCAGTCATGTTTTAATTATTCATTAGGAAGCCATAGGAGTTCCAGCTAAAAATGGAGTCTGGCTAGCAGCCCCCCATGAAGCAGTTCTCAGCTTTCCTCTAAAATGGCTGTGGAGGCAGAGGGCGAAAATAGGTACTCTAAAAGCAAGAGTAAAAGCCACGGCCAACATAATTTCAAAGGAAAGAAGGTATGCAATTTCGAAGAATAAGGTTGAGAGACATCTTTTGTTTTCCTCTGGGACACACTGGCATTGTTACTATCAGGAACAGAGTCCTTTGAAATGAGGGGGAAGAAAGGTTTGGGTACCCACCATTCCACCCATCTTCAGACCTGGAGGCTCAAGTCTAGTACTAATGAGTGTCTGTGTGTGAGGACACATGTGGGTTGATTTGTGAGGCTGAGAAAACTGTCATATTATTCTATATCCAGAAAAATAAGAGATTTCAGGAAAGACTCAGATGGTAGGTCAGGTTTGGCCACCTGGAACACCGGTGAACTCTTACACTCTCAGGTAAAGCTCTTCAGTTAGGTTGGAAATGAAAACGAAGAGAGAAACCGTGGTGACAACACATGCTGGGAATTATGAATTTGTATGTGTGTTGCAGATTCACAGCATCAGAAAATCAATGTTTGTGGAGTATGATTGGGACTTCACCAGAAGAGAGTATAGGAACAGCCCTGGCCAGATGCTATGCACGTCAAATGCACAGCAAAGAGCCAAGGGAACCTCAGCTCTACCAGAGGAGTTCTGCCATGATTTGATTTCTCTGTGGAACACAAACGAGAGAGAGAGAGAGAGAGAGAGAGAGAGAGAGAGAGAGAGAGAGAGAGAGAGAGAATATATATATATACTCTATATATATATATATATATATATATATATATATATACATATATATAAATAAATGACTGGTTCTCCTGGAGAAAATACTAAAACAAATGGAAGAAACACAATAATTAAAGAAGTAACAGGAAAAAATTCATGAACAGAAGTAAGACCCAGATTGAAAAAAATCATTGTGTTCCAGACAAATCAATGAACAAAGGCACACATGATGATGTATCCTGGCAACAGTTTTAATTCACAACCATAAGAAAAATCTTTTATAAGTATTTAAGCAAAAGAAACAGAGTACCTAAAAATATAACAAAAATCTGGCTGTTCTCTGGCTTTTACTCTAAAGGCTTAAATTTAGAAGAAAGTGATGTATTGTATGCAAAGTTTTGAGAATCAAAGTTGTAAGTTGCTGCTTTTATACCCAGCCTAGTCGTCTTTAAATTGTGAAATAACAGAAGGACATCTCAGACATCCAAGGACTCAGCAATGAGTAGCCTCCTTGAAAATGCTTTTCAGAAAGGAAAGCAATGAATGGGAGACTTTGTAAACTGCATAGATTGTCTTCAGAGTTGTAACCAATTAAAAAGGGGATGTACCCAAATCTATATCTAGAAAAAAAATACAATTTGAAAAGAAATTAAAAAAAAAAGATCTAATCCATCTTGCAGGGAATCACACAGGAAAGATTAAGAAGATCTGAAGACAGCAAGATGAAAGAGTAAAGTTGGGGTTATTAAATTCAGATAAACTACATTTTAAAAAGACTTATTTTAATGTTAGTGTTTTGTGTGTGTGTGTGTGCGTGTGCGTGTGTGCGTGTGTGTGTGTGTGTGTGTGTGTGTGTGTGTGTGTGTGTGTGTGAGTGCGCGCGCGCGCGCGCCACATGTATGCAGTACCAACGGAGACCAAAAGAAGGCATCACTGGAGTAACGGATTGTGTAATGGCTGCTGGAACTGAGCTTGGATCCTCTGGAAGAACAGCAGGGCCTCTTAACTGAGTCATCTCTCAAGCCACAGCAAGGTAGGCTTTACAAGATGAGGACTTTCGAGGTTTTTTTTTTAAATATGAAAATTCAACTAAGTTCTGTTTGTAGGAAATATATCTAAAGCAGTATTAGGAGTTTAAAAAAAAAGAATAACTTTATTTTAATAAGGGATATAATTCCAAGTATACTGAAGCAGACCAAATAACATTTATTTGAGGAATGTAGTATAAAGTTGCTCAAAATTTAAATCAAAATTAGTTATTTATAGGTTGTATTGAAAGCTTTGTTAAGAAAGGAACCTATTCTATTGTCTATTCAAATACACAAAATTACTAACTTTCATCCATTTTTATTTAAACATATATGTGGGTATTTTAGACCTTAAAAAATGTTATTTATAGCTTTACATAAATCTATCATTAACTTTTTGGTTAGTTGTGCTTTGAGTCATTTTTTGAGATAGGGGACCAGCATGCAGCCCCAGCTGGCTTGGAACTTGCTATGTAGACATCTGATTTTTGACCTCACAAAAATCCACTTGCCTCTGCCTCATGAATGTAATAGTTAACTGTAAAAGAACAAATTGTTACATAAATGTGTAGCAGAAATTTTATAAATTATGTTTTAACTACAACATATTAGGATAGAAAATAACAAGTGCATTTGAATTACAAAAACACCTTAGAATTAAGGAAAAAAAATTCTAAAGTCATTCTTACATTAAACAAGAAACTATGAGTATGCCTTAGACAGTAACTTCTTGTCCAACACTTCCAAATTTTCTAAAACCCAGCCCTTTCTCATTATGAAGATTCAGTTAAGGATTACTTGAAAATTAGTTGTATTGAGGTATGCTATGTGTGCAATAAAATAGCAAGTGCAATTTGATTCATTTTAACAAAGTATGAATTTGAAGTATAAATTTAATTTTATTAAACATGGACATAGTACTCAACATGAATTGGTAAATTACAGCAGCTGTGATGAGAACTTTAGCTGCTTCATGTCTTTGCCAACATTTGCCATTTGCTTTAAAGTGGTTTCTTTCTTTCTTTTTTTCATTCTAATGAGTAAGATACAGTATCCCACCATGGGTTACAGTTACATTTTCTCTAAGGACTAATGAGACTGGGCACTTTTCCATGTGCTTATTAGCTGTTCATATATCAAATCTCGATGTTTATTTATTTAATTTTTGATTTATAGGAGGATACATGTGTATTGTAAATACGTTCAGATGTGTGTTGTAAATGCTGTTTTCCTGTCTATAGCTTATCTTTTCATTTAATGTTATCTTCTGATAATCATAAATTTTGTTTAGATAAAGTCAAGTTTAGTAATACTATACAATTAGTGCTCTTCTGTATGTGCTACCATGTGTGTATATATGTTTATATATTCATGTGTGTATGTGCACACACATGGAGGATAGAGATTGATAGTGGATGGCTCTGGCAATCTCTTTCCACCTCATCTCTAGAAGCAGCATCTCTCACAGAGCCTGGAGCTTTCTGATTCCTTGGCTGACCTGCAAGCTCCAGGGATCCTCCTGTCTCCAGAGTCCAGCCCTAGGATTACCACCACACCTTCAAAGCTGCTTCTTATGTGGATGCTAGGATCCAGCCTCAGGCCCTCTTGCTGGTGTCGCAAGTGTATCACGAACAACTTCAATGACCTGCTTTTCTGGCTATGCTAAGGGTATGAGAATATTCTCTTATGATTTATTCTAGAAGGTATAACAATGTTTGACATTGGGAATATTATATAATCATTTTAAATTTAGTTTTGTGTGAGGTAGGGTTTGAAATCCAGTGTGTTTACTAGAGTTATGTAATTTTTATTATTCTACTCATTGTAAAGATTTTTTTTTCTTCCCCCAGTGATCTGTCTGAGCATATTGTTGCAGTTGGCCATAGTAGGTCTATATGTGGGTGCCTTTTGATTCATTGATCTTTTTACCTTAGGTACAGTTGAGTTTTATGGTGAGTTTGCCTGCCTTCCTTCCTCCCTTTCTTCTTTCCTTCCCTTTTTCCTTTTTCCTTCCTATCTTTCATTTTTGACATATGTTTTGCCTGTAGCTCATATTGGCCTTGAACTTTCAACAGTTCTCCTTCCTCACCCTGAGTCCTGAGAGCACAAGTGTGTACCACCACACCTGACTTCACAGTAAGTTTTGATAGCAGGCATTGTATTGTCTTTAAACTTTCTTTTCTACTGTTTCAACTACTTTAGATTGCTGTGGTCCCATATGTGTTTTAGAATCAGCTTGAATTGTTGAAATAAAAAAGAGTCCACTTGTTTTTACTCGACAGTTCTCTAAATCTTTATGTCATTCTGGAGAGAACTGAAAATTTAACATTGTTGAGGTTTCCAAACAACAAACGTGAATTATATTTGTGTCCGTTTATTTCTTTTTTAAATTTCTCTTAGACACATTTACAGTATCCAATTTAGTGAGAGCTCTACTTTTTGCCAGGTTTTTTTTGTTCTTATGATCATATAAAAACATAATGGGTTTAGTATATTTAGTTTGTGTTGTATTTTTATAAACTATAACTTACTTACTCTTCACCGCTATACAGAAGTCAGCCAACCTCTGTCTCTTGCTGAGTATATTGTGTGTCTTATCAGGGTTATCATTGCTGTCATGAAACAACCTGAGGAAGGCAACTCAGGGAGGAAAGGCTTCATTAGGCTTATACTTCCATATCACTGTTAATTATTGAAGGATTGAAGAGAGTCAGGAAAGAAACATCAATAGCCAAGGAACTTGGAGGCAGAGGCTGATGCAGAAGCCATGAAGGGGTGTTGCTTACTGGCTTGTTCATTATGGCTTGATCAGCCTGCTTTCTTATAGAACCCAGATCACAAGCCCAGAGACGGCACCACCCACAATGGGCTGGGCCCTCACCCATCAATCACTAATTGAAAGAATGCCTTACAGTGTGGCCTGCAGCCAGACCTAATGGTGACATTTTCTCAACTGTGTTTCCTTTTCTAACACATGTCAATAGTTTGTGTCAAATTAATATAAAACTAACCTGCACAGTTAGGCCTTGCTGAAATCAACCTACAGGACTGTGGGGGGTGGTTCTGAACTGCTGCTCTTCCAGAGGACCTGGGCTTGGCTCCTAGCACCCACATCAAGTGACTCACAACCACTTGTAACTCCAGTTTTAGGCCATCCATCACCCTCTGGCAGCTACACATACCTGCATGTCCATGTAAGACACACAAAAGTGCAGGACTCACACATACACATAAAATAAATCATAAAAAGTAAAACCAACTTTCTATCTCTAATATGTTTTTGGATAGTCTTAAGAACTTTCTACACACAAACAACGTTAGTTTAGCATATATTCATCAACACAATTACATATTACTCTCTTCTTCGATGGCATCACTGCCTTTTTACAAGTTTGGGCTTTCTTTACACTTAAACACTGGAGAGCTTTCTGCATGTAAACTTTTATAATTACCAATTTGTGTAGCATATGGTGACACACTGTTTTTTTTCATTCCCCTCCCCTCCCCCGCGCCGGACCAAAACCACTGTTCATCTTTGAACTGAAGGCTTAATTTGAAAGCATACTGAAAGGTATTTATTTGCTTTTGCTATTGAGACAAATTAATATTTTTCTATCATTAAAGTATGTAGCAAGACTAAAACTTAAAAAAAAAAAAATACTCAGCCATTCCCAGCAAGCTGTTAAATGACATTTCCTGCACAGTCTATTTCCATTCATCCCAGATAGTGAGGGCAAATGGCAGATCATAAGAAGAATTCTATCCAAGAAGAACTTGATGATCCACTAAGTTAATGGGCCTACTTGCAGAAGCCTAGGAGAAGGGTTACTTGCAGACATGTGGGTGACTCTTGAGCACCTGTAGTATTCTCCCACGACATGGATGGTAATTGGTGAAAAAGTCCATCCTGGCATAAGCGATGCCTTTCAAATGATGTATCCCTCAAGAGTAATTTACATGCATATCCATTTAGTAAAAGGACAGGAATAGCCTCTTCAGTGTGGTCTATGACTATCCTGCCACAACATTTTGCCTTGACTTATACTATCAAACACACATTCTCAACTATAGAACCTTAACTGCAATCAGAGAGTAGTTGGTTGTACCCTAAATAACTGTGCCACTATTATGCAATCAGGCCCATCTTGTTTTTTTCATGCTGATAACTGAACTATTTCATGCTGATCATGATTTCATGAGAATCATTCTGATTCTCTCACAGAAGCCTACGTCATACCTTCTGGCAGTATGGATGCCAGTGAGTAGAGAAAAACCATTTAAAGTGACTTCAGCAGTAGGGTTATACAGTCTGATTCTAGTGTACACACCAATGTCAGGGTCAGGGCCTTGGTTCATATTGTGGGGGCTTCATGGCTAACAACTCAGAAAAGCAGCTTGAGTACTGGGGTTTATAGCCAACAACCTTGCAGTTCCTTTAGCTGCCTTTTTACACCCACACGGGGTACCTTCATTCATTCCTTAACTTTAGCTTTGACTATCCTTCTAGATGCTTTTCCAAATCTGTAAGACAATCAAGACCTAGCGTTATATAACGAAATCTTTGTAAAGATGGAAAACAGGACAACAAAGCAAGGTCCTCAACCCTGTCCCATGACAAATAGTGAGACTGTGAAAGTTACCTTTGGGAAGTAGTCTGAACATTCATTCTAAGCAAATACCAAGTGGTTCTGTGATTCAGCAGACAGGGGGATAAGAAACATTAATGAGGCCCAATATAACATGAAAAGGTCTCATCACATGTACTACCTGTTCTGCCAAAAGAGCAAGGTGAGTGTGGTGGTATGGATGGGTGAAACCGCTCCATTCACTCCTCCCCACAATCCTTCTCTGAGAGACATCTGGTCCTCTTCCCCCTGGGGAAATATGGCTATACTTACTGACACCTGGTATACCTACTGCTTGAGCTGGTACCCTGAGTCTGACAAAATCTAGACTGGCTGCTGAAAGGCCTTGGGCTGAGGGAGCAATCTCCACCCTAAGTGTGCTTCCTTCGCTTTGTGAATGACATCCTCTGGGAGGATGATTGCCTACCCTGAGACAGGATTCATTTTCACCTGGACCACTCTGTTGTTCATGACTTCAGTGAGTTGGGTTTTGGCTTTAAGGTCTTCCAGGGACTCATAAACAAGGAATTTGGTCTCTTGTCACTTTTTCCTCATTAAGAATTACAGCTTACCGCAACGCTTGCCACATTGCTTTTGAGCGACCCAGACAAGACTCGCTATCTAATTTCCTTGTTTTATCCAGTCCCTCCTGAGTGATTTATTAGCTTATGAACCAATTTTTATGTCAGTCTAGGTCATTGATATTTGACAACCTCTTATCTTATAAAGATTATGTCCTACCAGGAGGCACAGCAGAACAACCAAAGTACCACACCAATCCCAAGATCCCTGCTGAATTAACTCACTCCTTAGTGTTATAGGAACACAATCTTTTCTAGTCCTTCAAAGTGGGCATCAAATACCGCCCCTCATATGCCATGTACCTAGATAATATCTGTCAGTCTTCCCCAGTGCTGGAATTAAAGGCACATGATGCCACACCCAGCTTAGCTTTTCTTCTTATTGCTTGAGATTATATTGCTGTTTTCCCAAGGGAGGACAGAACATTATTCAGTTTCTCTTTGTACACAGTTCTTAAAGGACCCCCTCTTTTTCTCCCATGTCCTACAGACTCCCAAGTGAGAGAAGTTTTTTGTTTGTTTGTTTGTTTGTTTTTGTTTTTTGTTTTGTTTCTTATTTAAAACTCATGTAGCTCAGAAGCAATTTTTCCACTACTTATAATACTTTCCTGTGTTGGGTCGTTATTAAGGTCCCAGTGTACATGCTGAATCACAGACTTCCTTTTTCCTATATATTAAAAGATCAGCCCGGGGTGTCTACCACTCCCACACTGCTTTCTCTCTCTCTCTTCTCTGACCAGTTCTCACCAGGGATTCCAGGCTTTTGAATGCTAGGAAGGTCTCTCTAACACAGGTCAAATTTGTATTCTCCTTGCATTGTGGCCTGCCTGATATAAGAAATGACAAGCCAATACCAGCTACTCATGTCCTTTACTCCAGTTTACTTGCTAATTTGGAGGCAAACGTAGAGGGTATTAGCCTCTAAATTGCACGTCATCTCCCCTGACATCTAAGTGTTTGTTTGATTGTTGCTGCTGTAATTTCTCCCTTACATGAGCAAGTTTGTTCTGGGCTTTGCACAGCCTCAGTTGGATGTATCATCATCCGTAAGAGGGGCCATGTAACTGTCACCATACACTGCTTTTGACTGGAGTGAACTGTAACTTACAGGGGCGTGGAACTGTATCACTGGAAAGTCCCTTTTCTGAATAACTTGCAAGCGCCTACTCTATCAGACATCTGCTCCAGCAGTTATTCACACCTTGCAGAACCCAAGGGAGCCTTGTAAGTAAGTCTTGTCATCCTACTGAGTCTTATAACTGTGTGTGTGTGTGTGTGTGTGTGTGTGTGTGTGTGTGTGTGTGTGT
>JADRCD010213090.1:15444-37140 GCA_019843815.1 Montemys delectorum
GTGTGTGTGTGTGTGTGTGTGTGTGTGTGTGTGTGTGTGTGTGTGTGCATGCGCGCCCGCGCGCGCCCGCGCGCGCCCGCGCTTCTCTCTCCTTCAGGGAAGCTTTAACTAGGAGGAAACGGCTCTACAAAATTGAATATCTGTTGCCTCTTGTCAATTTCTGCTATGTTATCTATTCATCTTATATGGGCATAAGATCATCTGAACAGACATAAAAACATATATAAAGTATCATACTTTGGATCACTCTTTAAATGAAAATGAAGAAATAATTTTAAGCTTAAGTTTAACCATATCTTGATAAATGTTGTATTTGAGGGGACAATTAGAAGAACAGTTTAGCCTTCCATGCACAGCTCCAATTATACGTTATATATTGTGTATTACTGTTACGACTGTGTCTCAATTTACTTCTCTTGCAGGCCATGCCAAGATTCTTTGACATCGACTAACAGATCATTCATACTTCAGAAAAATTAGAATAGATCAAATAGTACCAATGAATTATAAAATGGAAAAATTAAGGAACCACATAATAAGCTAAAGAGTTTTCTTCTAAGACATGGTAAAGATTTAAAATTTTTTGAAATTTCATTTGAGGAAATGAAAATCAGATATGAGATTATTAAAATAATCATTGACGCATGCCGTGTAAAGTTTAAAAACATCTGTATAAAATAAGTAACTTTCTAGGAAAATAAACATTAACAAAATTATCTGGAACAGAGAAGAGGAAAACAAATCTTCATAGACCAAACAATAAAAGCTGACATCTCACTCCTGACAGGCCCGAGTCTGAGAGACCTGAAGATAACAGTTTAGCTAATGATTAATTTCTATGTATAAACTGCTTCATAATAAATGGTGGTATACTTCTCAATTTCATAGGCTAACATAGCAATAACAGTTGCCATGGGGGTAGATTAGAAAAATCTTAGGAATATTATACTGGATAACAACTATTTTTATTTAAAATTTTAAAGGAAGTTTTAAAATATAACTGTTGGCAACAGGCAGATGGCTGTTTTGTTTGCTTACATCAAGGGAAGCATTGGGTTTCTTGAAATGTAGAATAAAGTTGAACACATGGTAGGTTGGTGGAGAAATCAGACTTGATCTTTGTAACTTAAAAAAAATCCATTTTTGTCATAATGAACTTGTGTGTCAAGATCATGTGCAACTTTACATGCATGTAAGCATGGGAGCGTTTCTTATGTCTCTATATGTATACAGGCATTTTGTGTGTGTGTGTGTGCTCACCTTAACAGTCAAGAAGCACTGTGTTTAAAGCAAACACATGCCTAAAACAGCACCCATCAACGAAACCTAGAGATGCTGAACCCACAGTGAGGGAAGCTTTCTTTACTCAAACGCCATTCTCCACCGAGTGTCAGCCTCATTCTCTTCTTAGACCAGCTTTTCATGTGGGTCCAACCTTGCCTCAGCCACCTACCTTAGCCACAGTTGTGATATTTTTCATGTTGTCCCATAATGTCCTTAAGTGGCAGCTGATTTGTTTATTTTTTCATCGGTGGTGATTTTATTTTCTATTATATTACATTGTTGGATTCGGAGTGGAAGCTGAGAAAACTCACTTCAGATATGGAAGCTTAAAAATGAAAGCTTTATTTTCTGAGCACTCAGGGAGGCAGCCAGCTCAGGATCTGGCCTTCAAGGGAGACTGTACAACATTTTTATAGGACGGAAACACGGAAGCACATGTGGGGCTAGTGGACTGTGCCGCCGGACAGAAAAACTGGTAAGGTTGAGTGAGTTCAAACCCAGTGTAAGTCAGAATTGAGAACAGTAGGAGTGGGGCCAACTCCCTGCCTAGCTAACTCTCCCTTCTCTAGAACAGTAGTCTTGACACCCCACCAAGAGAACCATGACAATCAGTCAAATAGAGAAAACACCTGAAGTCCTTCCCCATGCGTCTAGAGCATCCCTAGCGTCTCAAACCAAACCAATGGGAAACATCTTCCCCTGGATCCCATCCTCCATCCAAATTTCTCAATGTTTATGAAGTCCTTCTCCACATGGAATAAAGTGCACAGGTTATTTCACTGAGGATCATCTGAGAATGGCTGTTTTACTGAACTGTAACACTTTGGGGAAGAGTTTTCCTTCCTGAATCATTCATCGCTGGACCTTGGACCTACCTGCCGGCTGCTGTCACTGTCCGTGCTGTTGGCATTGGCACTGCCACAATAGCAGGCAAGACCTGGGACTCGGCTACCTGCCCTACACAGGTTTCCTTTCTGAGAGCTGGGATACTTTGCCCATTTCTGGCAGACCGGAGACCCACGGAACCTATTTGCCTGGGTTTTTGGAGGACAGCAGTGGGCAGTAGGTGGGGTGTCGCATTGACCAATCATATTTTGATACAAGGGGTTGAGCAAGGAACTTAACACTTCCCTCTTTACAGTCTTTACTGGTTAACAGACAAACATCAAACATCTTGAAGAAGCAGCATAGGAGTTAGGTTCTAAAGCCTGGGAACTTGAATTCAGTTTTGATCCTGCCAGCAAGGTGGAGCTGGTTCCTGAGATGGCTGAACTCAGGAAACTACCTCCTAAAGACATATTCTAAATAATAGATCATGTATATAATTTAGGGGTTTCCATTTAGAATCAGCATCTAACATTATGAACATAAAATTAGGTAGAAAAGTTGACTGAGGTTCTGGAGAAATCCCTGAAGCAAAAGGGTCCTGAAGAGTCAACCTCTTTACCTTCCCCAGACTCATCTGCTGTCCTCAACTGCATCAGGAGATCACCAGTCTCTTGGAGGTTTCTTTATTTTTGTTCTGTCAGTGTTGATTTGGGATGTACAGCTCTAAAACCATCGCACAGATAGATGGCCCTGGTTAAACTTTGGGCCACAAAACAAATAGATGGGACTGTGAGGAGGGAGATTTTTGGAGAAGAAGGTAGGGGTAGACAACTGGGGGACAAGGTAGAAGAGTAGTCATTATGCATCACATAAGTTATGAAATTACCAAGTAATATCATTCATTAAAAACATACTTTAATAAATATTTAAATAAATGTTAAAAAGATCTCTGTGCATATCTCGTAACCAGGCAAAACTTCCCGTGGAGGGGTTGGGATACCATCCCAACCACAAAAATCTTCAACCTATAATTTGTCCTGCCTGCGAGATGTGCTGGTGTAAAGGGAGCACAGAAATTGTGGAGTGGCCAACCAATGACTGGTCCAGCTTGAGACACAAGCCATGAGAGGGGCCTACCCCTGACATTGCTTAGAGAGACGGGAACCAGAGACTGGATAGCCCAGAGACCTGGGAGAAAACCTAATTGGAAAAAAAGTCAATGAAATGATTCCTAATGATATTCTTGTTATATTCATAGAATGGCATCTAGCCCAATTGTCATCAGAGAGGCTTCGTCTGGTAACCGATGGAAACTGATGCAAAGACCAACAGCTAAGGCAGAGCTTGGAAAATACTGTGGAAGAGAGGGAGGAAGGATGCCAAGGTCTCTACAAAAAAACCCACAGAATTAACTAACAAGAGCTCATGGGGGCTCACAGAGACTAAATGGACACCCAGGGAGCCCGTCTTTCATATGGGTTGACCTAGACTCTCCACATATATGTTACATCTGTGTAGCTCGGTCTTCTTGCTGGACTCCTGGAGTGAGGCCTGTCTCTGACTCTGTTGCCTGCCTTTGGGACCCCTTCCTCCTGCTGGGCTGCCTTATCTTAGCCTTAATAAGAGAAGAGGTGCCTAGTCTTACTGCAGCTTGATTTGCCAGGCTTGGTTGATATCCGTGGGAGACCTGCCTTTTTCTGAAGGGCAGTGGAGGAGGAGTGCATTGAGGAGAGAGAGGAGATGAGGTGGGGGAAGGAGAGAGGGGAGATGAGGTGGGGGAAGGATGGGAGGAGGGGAAGTAGGAGAAACTGTGATCACAGTGTAATACTTGAGAGAATGAATAAATTGAATGGCAAACCAATGTTGAGTAAACTTTAAAAAATCTTTGTAAGTGTACATGAAAAAGAACAAACACACAAACAGCCCCTCCTCCACAAGATCCCAGGTGTGAGGGAGGAAGCCTGATTGTGAGCTGGTTGTTGGAGCTGGGAACTGCACTTGAGTCAGCAAGGGCAGCAAGTGCTCTTAGCCCAATTCATCCTGTGAGCCCCAGACAACCCACTCCTTACCTAGAGTTAAGATGTCACTGTGCCTTTACTCCGCTCTTTAAAATACATAAATAGAGAGCCCCTCTTACTTCCTAGCTGCAAGCTGGCTTCTCCCTCACTGCTCCGCTGAGCCCACTCAGGTGAGGCCTTCTGAGGGGAGCTGTGTCTCGTGGCCAATTCTCAGTCCTTATCCTACCAAACATCAGCTTTCAGATGCCTTCTCTGCTAACACGCTGTCTGCAGAGCACTGTTCCTCACTCGGGTTTTTCCTTAAATGTGCGATCTCATGTCTCTTGCTCAGCCTTCTTTCCCCAGTGCTCGTTACCTGCCATCTCATAGCTACCCCATGTGGGCATGAGTCGTTACGTCTGGACTTAGTCTCTTGACCTGCCAACTACCAGGTATCTTTGTATCAACTCTGCACACACTCCACCATGGTCATTCATATCCCATTTCTAAGAGAAACGAGCCTTTAAACTACAATTTTCTTTTCCTATTGAGATTTTACTGCACTTTCAAGGTCAAGCTGAGAATTACATCTCTTATGAGATCCGCCCCTCAATCTATGGAACTCAGTCATCACTTGAGATAAGTCCTTTTAATTACACTATTTTCATGGATTTCTGCTCTGTTGGCTTCTGCCTGCATCCCTATGATTTGAGAGGTACGTGGAGGCAGGGACTAGCCCATTTATTCTTGTCCCCCCCCCCCCCCCACTTATTCACCTCTGAACATAAACTCTTGCAGACAGAAGAGCAGTCAGAAATGGTTCTAATTCTGGCTTCTGAATTGAACTAGAACAGGAGGTTGGGCTTGGTGCATCAAATAGGTAGTTTTAAAACACATAAAAGAAAGTGTTCTTTGACACAGCAGGGAGTAGACTTGTTACTCATCTAGGTAGAATACAGATGAAAAGAAAAGGACATAGAATTTAACCAAATTTAAGTAAATTTAGAGAGACACATAATATGTTACCAAGGGAAAATGGGGGCATGCCTTACCTTTCAAGGGGAGGCCGTGCTTGACAATGGCTGAGACTGCTCAGTACTGTCCTGGCGCACACAGTACATCTAGTTACCCACAGATTTGGCAATCATTCAATTATTCCACTCAATTCAGATCACCAAGCTGGCTAATCCACGATTTCCACCTCACTGCAGTCTCTGGAGACGCAGATACTTGTCCACACCCAGAATGAATCCAAGCTGAGGTACAGCACAATTAGTTATTTGTTTCCTGTTACATCTGAACCTTGTGAGATTCAGCCACCTCCTGGGAACCAGCCGTCTGGCAATGAGGCGTGAATAAAGCAGAGAGGGTTCCAGCTGGCATCACCTGCTGTGTTTTGTCTTATTTCTCTACACAGATTTCTAGACTTCTGAAATCCAGGGGCCTCTCTCAAGAGGACATGTGTCACATGGGCTGGGCCTCTGAGACCTTGGTTCTGTTTTGAAATTTTAATTTTTTCGAGCCTCAGCTTGATTAGAGGATAGATCCAGAACTGCAGCCTTCAGATTTTGTGACTGGCTCAGAGCACTGATTACCCTCACATCCAGTAGCCATCCAGATACTATGACTCTTCAGAACCTAAAAATACTTTTGCTTAATATCCCATCTTTGAAAGTTATCGGTGCTCTGACAAGATTTCTGTCTTGTCCTGTAGTACGGCAATGTGAGTTGATATTTACCATGTGCTGTTGCTATGGAAGTGTTGGTCTTTGCTTTGTGACACACCTCGGAGAGTACTTGGATGGCCCTTTTTCATCCTCCATCCTCTGTCTTGGTTCAGACTCTTGGCACACCCTGCTTGTCTCCGAAGGCCTGACAAAGTTGTTATGGTTAAGGGCTTAGGTCCTAGAGACAAAGAACTTAAATCCTGGATCTGCTACCTAAATAGCTAAGTGGTTGGGATGAGTTCTACAGCCTTGCTGTGTCTTTATAGTTTCTCATCTGGCAAACTATGGCTCACTGTCATATTTGTCTCATTGGTTCATTGGGATGGTAGAACACTCTTTGCCACTTTCCAAGACATTTTGTAGAGAGCATTAGTATGATTTTGATTGGAAATAGGTTTACTTTACATAATCACTCCTTATGCTGGCAAAAGAAGCAAATAAAAAGAATAGAATACAAAAAATGAGTGAGCCTCTGGTAAGTTGGATGCATTTGACATGAATTCAGTAAAGACAAGGTCTTCTAAGTGTAGGTAATTCTCAGAGATGAAACTGGACAAGAAGAGGACAGATAACCACTGAAGAGCTTAAACACACTGCAAAAAGCTGACTATCAGGTCGAGGCATAGGAGAATTCTGGGGAAATTCTGGGAGGTTAATCTGCTGAAAATAGCTGGCTTATTTGAAAGAGAACACAGCTTATTTGCTAACTGGCCCTGGAGAGCCTGTTTTTCTTTGTCCATTCACGTTTCAGTAGGTGTTTACTACAGATGTTGGGTACTTTCTTGGTGCTGAGGTAGATGGTAAGAAAGACTGACACAGCTGATGTCTTGTGTGGTCTGTAGGAAGGAAGACAGTGTTAAAACAAGATCTTCCTTCCTTCCTTCCTTCCTTTCTTCCTTTCTTTCTTCCTTTCTTTCTTTCTTTCTTTCTTTCTTTCTTTCTTTCTTTCTTTCTTTCTTTTTCTTTCTCCATAGATAGAGACCATTACAGAAAGCCACCACTGGTCAAAATGCAGAGGATACCTGACCATGGGGTACTGGGGCCCAGTTGATAAATATATATTACCACTCCCATATATAAGGTATGAAGGAAGAGAGGGTAGGAAGACTGGACGAGCCAGAGGACCAAGACATCTACTGAGAGACTCTTCTACATAGAACACAGAAGGTCACCATAAAATCTCAACAGTGTGGCTGCCTAAATAAGATCTAGACAATGAAAACGTAAGTTGACATGCCAGTGTAGATGGGGGGGGGGAACTCTCTCAAGGTTCCATCCCTAGATTAAGAGCTACAAGCAATTAATGACTGCTGAGAAAGTGAAAATCAGTCTTCCTCATGGTTGAGCCAATTGTTATCTAGTCTCAAGTGGTCATTCCTAACATCATATACATATACAAGCAACAGTAAGTGGTCTCAGCAGGTTACATTTATGTATTTATATGCATGTATAAATGTAACAATAATAGCTAAAGAGAAAAGAAAACGATAGATAAAGTGCATGGAAGAGAAAGAGAACTGTGGACAGGTAAGGCAGGATATGATAAAAAGGGATTGAAGATAATTAAATTATATTATGTGCATGAAACATCGTAAAACCCATTACTTTGTACAATTAATAAATGCTATAAAAAACCCACAAGACGCTATAACAACACGTAGGTAAATGCTGCAGTGTGTGTGGAGACCTACTTGCTTGTTCCTCTCATCCATTCTGCTTCAGCTGGAGGAACATCGGGTGGGTGGGGTTGCTGTTGCATATAATTCTTGAAGTAGTACCTGATAAACTTAAACTTGTTTCTCTCTCTTTTTCTCTTTCCTTCTTTCTTCTTTCTTTCTTTTCCTTTCTTTCCTTCTTTTTCCTTTTTCTTTCTATCTTCTTGCTTTTCTTTCTTTCTTCCTTCCTTCTTTTCTTTCTTTCTTTTTTCTTTCTTTCTTTCTTTTTTCTTTCTTTCTTTCTTTCTTTCTTTCCTTCTTTCCTTCTTTCTTTCTTTCCCTCTCTTCCTTCCTTTCTTTTCTTCTTTCTCTTTTCCTTTCTTTTCTTTGTTTTGCAGCACTTTCTAATGTCTTGTGGAGTTTATCCTTACTTGAGGTTACTTGAGGATGATGCCAATGTATAACCTCATATATAACCTCAGCTAAGACTCACTAGTCCAACCTAACTGGTGTGCTCCTTCTTGCTAGTAAGTTTCCCTCAAGGACTCTTGACTTAAGAGAGTGATAACAGGTCATTGCCTGTGGTCATTGAGACTCATTTCCTGTCATCATCAGAATTGTTTGAAGTTTCTCTGAAGCACAATCTTGTTTTTCCAGAATGTAAGCAATGGATTTTTTTGCTGCTAACCATACATAACCTATGAGGTTATGGCACGGAGCACAGCCATCAGGACAGTAGAGAAATGAGGTAGGAGTCCTGAGTAAAGCAAAATCCATGCTTCCTTCTGTCTCTTCCAGTCATGTGGACCAAATCAACTGTGTAGTGCTTAGGTCATTTCAAGTTATGTTTGCTGCTACTTAAGACTCGAAGTAACAATAAAAACCCAATATTTGATTCAGATGATATGTTGTATGACACAATCAGGGTGCTTAATTCAGAAGGATGATCAGGGAAGGAGAGGCGTGTGCTGGGCAGGAAGATCTCTTTTTTATACATAAGAGAGCAATGTGACATATAAGAAAGAATATAGGCTTTGGAAATCAACCATACCTGGTTTTCAGTTCTAGGTTTGTCACTTACTGTCCTGCATAGGGTTTATTCCATCATCTATAAAATGAAGGGGTAGGTCATAAATAGTTTGTAAGAGTGTGAGAGGCCTAGCAAACTCATTAAGGGTGTCCACTCAGCCTAGTGCCTACTGGTTCATTGTAAATAATGTTAGCTGCTTCCAGATGAGTGGTGAGGAAGGGTACTAGGGTCTAGAGATGGAGACTAGACAACACAAGAGAATCCATCCCATGGGACTCCACAAGCCCCAGTGCTTGACTCTGATTAGATTCAGGCATGAATATAAGTAGCTGGAATGGGAAGGAAGGGATGAAAATGGAAAGAAGAGCATTTTCTGTGAGGGAGAGTTTCCTGGATGGACTTCTCTTGTGGAGGTATAATTCTATGTAAATGCTGCTCGTGTCTGGAGAATGTGACCTCGAACCAAGTAAGTAACAACGCTTTATTTCACTTACTTGTGTCTTCCGAAGAACTTATTCTAGTTTCCTTGGACAAGCTTGAGAAATGCTCTGATAGGATTTGATAGACAAAGGGTTTTTAGCAGCAACATTTTTTCAAGATTTTTTAATTGTGATTCATTACTTCTTCATGCTCTATAATCTAGGATATGTTTACTGTTCACCGAACTTAATTTCAGAGGAGCACTTTGCTTTGTTCTGTCCCTGAATGGTGGGACAATGATGTATAAAATTAATGGCCCAAACTCCTCACCTGAGGTTGGGCACTACAGCCTTACCTTTGAGAGATCTGTCAAAGGGAGAGTGCCTACCACCTACCCCTGCCTCTGTGGCATCTCTCCTTTATATTTAGATCACTCTAGCTTCAGCTGCAATGAAAGCAAAGTTTAAAAAGCATAAACAACTAAGTATAAATACTTTTGATTTAATTAAGGTTTGAATAAAATTGGCATTGTCTGATCTAATTTTGAATTGTTTTGCTTTTTTCTTCACTTTGCTGTGAGGCTATTGTTTCTTTTTCTCATGCTAATTTATGAGGACTGACTCTCATCATGTGCATTTGTCTTCAATCTTTTGTATGAATTGCTTTGCTGAATCTTAGTACTTTGGAAAAAGAATTTATCTATGTATCTATCTCCTCTCTCTCTCTCTCTCTCTCTCTCTCTCTCTCTCTCTCTCTCTCTCTTTCTCTGTGTGTGTGTATGTGTGTGTGTGCATGTGCATGTTTGTGTGTGTATATGAATGTATTGCCATCAATGCAAATCTCTGTCGGCATTTATCAACAATCTCTATCTATCTGTCTGTCTATCTGTCTGTCTGTCTTTCGACCTACCCATCTACCTATCTGTCTATCTATCTATCTATCTATCTATCTATCTATCTATCTATCTACTTATTATCTATCTATCATCTATCTTAATGTAATTCATTTTACTCAATTCCTGATGCAGATTTTCTTAGCTCCAAGATTTGTTTTTGTATTGAAAGAACAATATTACCACAGCCTGCTGCATAAACTTCATGACTGTCATTTTCCAATCAGAGATGTAAATGTATTATGTTACTCCTCCTCAATTCACATACCTGATCTGGGGAAAGGGAGCATGGCCTTTGGATTTCAAACCTCTATTTGCAGTTTATGTCTGTACCCTATTAAAAATCACGCTCTCTGGAACTCCAATTCCTCATCTGTAAGCTCCATGCTAATACGCTCACAGTATGGTTGTGAGCATGGTAAGGCTCACAGCCTGAGCTCACAGCCTGACAATAAAATGACATCTATGAAAAATGGATCCAGTAAATTTCATTTTGTTTACCTCTCACTTCTCTTCTCCGGGGCTTAAATTTGGGGTTAAAATTTACAATTTATATAAATTTTATAAATTATATAATTCTATAATTTAATCACCAAAACAACTTGTTCCATACTTTAAGCCTTCTCTTCAAAAGGATGATGCCTAATTCTTTGGCATTTTAAATATAAAATCCACTTCATGTATTAATTGCCCTAGGATATTGAGAAAACTGATAGTCAAGACAAATGGACTATTATTAGTGCTCACTGATAAGTCATGGAGGGCACAGGAATTCCAGACACTTGGAATGAGCCAGGATGACAAATTTCTAAGGGAAGAGCAGGGTATGTTCCTACCCTCATCCCTAGTGTTAGAAGAGCCATCTTGACACTGACAGGAATTCTAGAAATGAAGTTCTGTGGCAGTTTGGAAGTACACAAAACACTGTGGTTATTCAGAACTGGTGTGGTTTTGCTAGGGCTGGGGAAATTCCTCTTTCTTTTAACTTTTTCTAAGTCCTCTGACTCACACTAATACTAAAGTACTGCAGGTTTGACACAGCAAAGGATCTGTCAAAATTCTCAGATGATCTTTTTGGGTGACGTCTTTAGAAAATGTGGCCTAGATTACTTGCTCTCTTCTATTGGTGTTTATTTTTAAGTATGTGTTTATGTGTGGGTATATACACAGGTTGCGGGTGCCATGGAGGGGCTAGAAGGTGTTGGGCCTCCTGGACCTGGTGCTGTAGTCAGTTGTGAGCACCCTGATGTGTGTCCTGTGAGTTTGCTACTGTTCTGTGCTGTGATTAAAACATCATGACCAAACAGAACTTAAGGAAGAGTTTACTCCAGCTTGTAATTTCAAATACAAGCTAGAAGCAGAGAGAGCGGTCTAGACTCTGGGGAAGATGAGGAAGTCTCAAAACCTTCCCTAGTTAGCAAGACCACACCTCTTAAACCTCTCAAAATATTCCCACCAACTGGAGACCAGCCTTAGCTCGGAAACTAACTTAGATCTTCTGTAAGTTCAGTAGAGAATCTTAACTAATTAGTCATCTCTCCAGCCACTCCCACTCATCTGCCATTTTTATGTTTCCTTTTAAACATTTTTGTTGGCTTTAATAGTGCATAATATTCAGTAAGATAGGGCAGAAGAGAATGAAGAGGTTAAGTAAGGTAAGAGGAAATTAAGGCTCGGGAAAGGAAAATGAAACATGAGGATGTGGTTCGTTTATAAAACATATGCCACAATGTATGTTTATTCCATCCTCTGGTGGTTTGCGAATTTTCCTGTGGGCTCATGACAGTCTAATCAAAGAGAAAGCAGTATAAATAAAATTCTCTTTAAAAAGAAAAACAGTACCTAGAGCAGAAAGATTCTTCTGTTGGGTCCCTGTAATGAGGACACATGTCATGTAGTACTCCATCTGCTCAGTCCATCCTTGTGGGAAGTACAGTGAGGCGGCAGGTGGATCTCTGAGCCTGGGAACAGCCTGGTCTGCAGAGTGAATTCCAGGGCAGCCAGGGCTACACAGAGAAACCCTGTCTTGATAAAACAAACCAACCAACTAACTGCTCAACCAACCGATCAAACAAACAAACAAACAAACAAAGAGTGTACACCAAAGCATTATGGGGCAAAGCAATCACATATCCTGAAACTACTACAAAAATGTGCAAGTCTGATAGTCAGGGGAGGATTTTTACTGCTGAGGTCTAATCTGACAACTGATCCTTGTTACAAGGTTGGCGTGCTAATTAACCACTCTATTCTATCGCTGGATACGCAGGGTCAGCATCAAAGGTGAAATGCATTCTTTTTTAGAATGAGAGTTTAGGAGGGACATTATATGGTAATTAAACAACCCTCATACCTTCTGCTTTGGGTTAATGCATACACGGCAAACTTTAGAAGGTTTAAATATAAAATATAGTGCTTCTATGTTTAAAAAAAAAAAGTTCCAAGTGACAAATCCTGGGCTGTCCTTGACAGCAAGGTAGATTGTTTAAAACGAATACCTGTAGCCCTTGTGTCTGCACATCCAGTTGGGATATTAGGGTGGCACTGTTTCTAGGGAAGCTCGGGTTGCAACTTTAGCCTCATGCAGTCATACTCCGCTCTGACCAGGTTCTATCTGGAGCTGTGTGCTGGATTGCTATGGCGTTTTCCAAAACAGATATCCAGTCAGAGGATGGCATCTAGGATGCCGAATATAAAGGACATTTGCAGAAACTGTGAAGTCTTCTGAATGAGTTGGAGAAGGGTGGAAAAGTTGAGTGATTAGTTCTACAGGGCAATGCCAAGGGGAGAGGGGTTCTAACGATTAGTCTATCAGAACAATCAAAATAGATTTCCTCATAAATGGAGCACTTCTCAGCACTGGCTGAAAGAACTCAAGGAGGGTCTGGAGGGACACTGCAGAGGACACTTCGGTCCACCTTCAAGTCCTTTTTCAACTCTTCAGAATTTGTGTGTCTTTACCTGAAATGGCAGAAATTTAAATGGTGAAAAGCTACAAGTTACTTAAGGAAGAAAATCAGTTTGGTCTGAGACTATTGTTAGTGTCTCAGAAATTCTGCCCGTAGATGACTAAGTAAAAATAACACAAGCAGAAGATGCTAAGCCATGCTGCTTTTCCTAATGGTCTCTGTGGTGGTTTGAATATGCCTGGTCCAGGGAATGGCCCTATTAGGAGGTATGGCCTTGTTGGAGGAAGTGTGTCACTGTCGGGGTGGACTTTGAGACCCCCTCCTCCTGGCTGCCTGAGAGACAGTCTTCTCCTGGCTATCTTCGGATCAAGATGTAGAACTCTCAGCTCCTTCTCTAGCACCATGTCTGCTTTGATGCTGCCATGCTTCCCGCCATAATGATAATGGACCAAACCTCTGAAACTGTAAGCCAGCCCCAATTAAATGTTGTCATTTACAAAAGTTGCCTTGGTCATCCTTTCACAGCATTGAAACCCGAACTAGACAGTCTTTAATGCACCAGGTCCCAGATCACAGTTGCCATCTGGAATGACTGCATGGAAAAGGAGGTGTGTGTGTGTGTGTGTGTGTGTGTGTGTGTGTGTGTGTGTATGTATATGTGTGTATGTGTGTGTGTATGTATGTGTGTGTGTATGTGTGTGTGTGTGTATGTGTGTGTATGTGTGTGTGTGTATGTATGTGTGTGTGTATGTGTGTGTGTATGTGTGTGTATGTGTGTGTGTATGTATGTGTGTGTGTATGTGTGTGTGTGTGTGTGTGTGTGTGTATGTATGTGTGTGTGAAGATACTGAAAAGACTCTTCCAGTATAAGAGTCAATTTTCTGCAAAGAATCTCTATACAAGGTGAACCAACCAATGAAAAGAATCTGGCTCCCTTATAGCAAGCCAAAAGTGGTGCTAATTTCTGCTGAGAGACCCATGGGAACTTTGGTGATCTATCTCTGGTCTGTAGTGAAGTCCATTGCTGGGAGGACCCCCAGGATAGTCCCTCCCTAGACTTTCCTTGGTAGCTCTGCAGTCTGTATGTGTACAGGTGACCCCTGGGTCATACATACAGCTAAGGATGATGCTTTGCATCCAGTATGCTTTTTCATTTCCCTTTTCCTCAAACATAGACAAGGTCCTCGGTGTATATTTGCTTTTCGGTGTCTTGTGTCGTGTGTGTTTACATGTGGGTCTGTATGTGCACTTGTTTTTGTGTGTGCTGGTGAGGCCAGAGGTCAATATTTGATGTCTTTCCTCATTATTTTGGCTTTATTTTAAAAATGTTTTTATTAGCATTTATTAGTCATACACAGTAATGGGTTCCATTGTGACATGTTCATACGTGTCCATAACATACTGTCCTCCTGGTGACCTCTCTTGACTATGATAATCCCCTGTCTCTTCCCAATTTCTTTTCTCATGCCCTTCTTTGGAAGATCCAATGAATTTTACTAGGTTTCTTCACAAGTGTATGAATGAGACAGAGTTTGTTTACAGGAGCATGGCCTCTTAGCAATGGCTACCCTGCTAGAGAAAATGTCTCACTCCCCTCAACTATTAACTGAGTATGAAGCCTCTTACTGAACCTGAAACCTATCCTTTCAATTAGACTGCCTGCCCAGAAACTCTACGGGGTCAGCTCTTTGCCTTCTTAGCCTGGGGTTATAGGTTATGGGGTAATACCATGGATGGACCTTGTTAGGATGATTGAGAGAAGGTATTGAAACCAAAGAGGGCCATGAAGCATCGTGGTGAGAAATAGTTCAAAACAGACTCCTGGGAGCTAGATGGGAGACGCTGGAAGAGGAGATAATTTCGTCACATAAATCTCTTAACCCCCTGCATTTTGTATTAATTTCTATTATGCTTATATTGCTCGTTACTTATAAAGGATGTTCTAAAGAATTTCTGATTCTGACACACATTGATAGAGTAGTATATTTTAAAGGAAGATTGTAAAATACTGTCTTAGGGTTTCCATTGCTGTGATAAAACAGTGTGGCCGAAAACAACCTGGGGAGGAAAGAGTTTATTTCATCTTACAACTCTCAGGTTACATTCCATCACCGAGGGAAGTCAGGACAGGAACTCAATATACCTGGAGGTAGAGACTGAAGCAGAGGCCACAGAGGAGTACTGCTCATCGGCTTGCTTAGCCTGCTTTCACATACTATTGTGCTGTACCCCTCACCCCAGGGTTCACACATATAAAATGGCTTACTGATTACCTCTGAATGTTGAAACTGTTTTTATTTCTTTTACTTTTGCTTACCTTTGTCTGTAATTTCCGATGGTATATAAGAAACATGAACTATGCTTTTATAATAAGAACTGTATTTTGAACATAGCTCGGGAGTCATTAGGTCGTCTGAGGGTGTGTGGCCTACTGAGCAAAGGTCATAAAGTCGTTGTTGGACATAACTCTTCTCCTGGAAGGTCTCTTCAAGTGGCTTTACACACACACACACACACACACACACACACCTCCAATGGCTGACCTCATCCTGTCTTCTGAGGCAGTCCATCTAGTGCCCACCTAAGGCTTTCTTGCTCCAGTGGCACTTAATATCCACTGGAATGCCAGTCCCTAGATTAAAAGAAAAGGTATCTTTTACCAACTTTGATTATGTGTTTGTAGTATTTGGGTTAGGGGGTTGTATGTGCACATGAGGGCAGGTATCTGAGAGGCCTGAGGCATTGGATCCCCCTGGAATGGGGGTGACAGGCAGATGTGAGCTGCCTGATATGGATGCTGGGAACCAAACTCAGGTCTTCTGTAAGGTCAGAACATGCTGTTAAGCATCCTGAGGCTCCAGGACTCTGGATTTTTGTAGAAGCCTCCTACTTGTTTCTTTATCCTTGCCCCCTGCCTGCATCCATTTTCATCGATATGCTATTCTAAAAGCACGTCAGATCATGACATTTTTATTCTCAAACTTCATTTCCCGATCCCTCAGGGAAAATCCAAGGACTTTCTATGCCGTACAAGGCTCTGTTAATTTAATTCATCTTTGGCATGAACCAGGCCCCTTAATAATTGGTTATACTTTTACACACATCATCCATAACACCCCATGGATCTTACTCTCCCTTCAACTTTCTCTTTGTGTTTTTATGCTTCAGAAATAAGGACAGTATTTCCTGGAATCACACACCACCACAAGAGACTGCAATGCTATCTTCCACGTTCTGAACTTTCTACTTCTTGGGATTAAAATGGTTCTGTTTTGATGACTTATTAGGAAGAAAGACTAAGATACCATTATAGTTTCTGATTTATACATTCATAATGCATATGAGACTTTTCTAATTCTGAAACATATATAGCCATCTAGCTAAATACACATATATATGCAAAAATTCTCTCTCTTGAAGCCAAGGATCAGAGGTGAGCCTCCTCACCTCTATCCCAACATCTATCCCAACACCAAGAATAACTGGGACCAGCAGGACCCAGGTACACAGGAACTCCACCAGCCCAGTGGCTCAGGTTGCTTCCAGTCTGTCTGGGCCAGCCAGTGCTCTGAGCAGACCTTGGGCAAAAACTCCTCAGCCAGTCCCACAACAGCCAGAGGAAGCTGCTGCACTCCCAGGCACCCTAACATGCCCAGGACCACAGGATCCCAGAATCACAGGATCACAGAGGCAGCTTGACTCTGAGGAGTTCTGACACAACCAGGATCATAGGAAGGACAGGCTCCAGTCAGATTTAGCCAGGGCAGGTAGCACTAGAGATAAACAGATGAAGGGAGACAAGCATAAGAAAATAAACAACAGAAACAAAGGTTACCCGGCATCATCAGAACCCAATTCTTCCACCATAGCAAGTCCTGGACACACCATCACACTGGAAAAGCAAGATTCAGATCTAAAATCACTTCTCATGATGATGATACAGGACTTTAAGAAAGACATAAATAACTCCCTCAAAGAAATACAGGAGAACACAGGTAAACATCTAGAAGCCCTTAAAGAGGAAACACAAAAATCTGTTAAAGAACTATAGGAAAACACAATCAAACAGGTGAAGGAAATGAATAAAACCATCCAGAATCTAAAAATGGAAATAGAAACAATAAGGAAATCAGAAAGAGAGACAACCCTGGCCATATAAAACCTAGGAAAGAAATCAGGAGTCATAGATGCAAGCATCACCAACAGAATACAAGAGATAGAAGAGAGAATCTCAGGGGCAGAAGACACCATAGAAAACATTGACACAACAGTCAAAGAAAATTCAAAAAACAAAAATCTCCTAACCCAAAACATCCAGGAAATCCAGGATGCAATGAGAAGACCAAACCTAAGGATAATATGTATAGAAGAGAGTGAAGACTCCCAATGTATTGAGCCAGTAAATATCTTCAATAAAATTATAGAAGAAAACTTCCCTAACCTAAAGAAAGAGATGCCCATGAATATACAAGAAGCCTACAGAACTCCAAAGAGACTGAACCAGAAGAGAAATTCCTCCCATCACATAATAATCAAAACATCAAATGCACTAAACAAAGAAAGAATTTTAAAAACAGTAAAGGAAAGAGGTCACGTAACATTTAAAGGCAGGCCTATGAGAATTACACCAGACTTCTCACCAGAGACTATGAAAGCTAGAAGATCCTGGGCAGATGTCATACAGACTGGAAGAAAACACAAATGCCAGCCCAGGCTACTATACCCAGCAAAACTCTCAGTTACCATAGATGGAGAAAACAAGATATTCCATGACAAAACCTAATTTACACAGTATCTTTCCACAAATCCAGCCCTACAAAGTAAAATAGATGGAAAACACCAACATAAGGAGCAAAACTACACCCTAGAAGAAGCAGGAAAGTAATCTTTGAACAAACTCATACAAATCTAATTCCACATCTTACAACAAAAATAACAGGAAGTAACAATTACTTTTTCTTAATATCTTAATGTGAAAATTAATATTACCAACATATCCTAATCGATTGAAATCAAAAAATATGAGGAATTATAAATTTGTTGACTGTTGTCCAATGGTCTCTCTAATTTGGTAACTGGAGAAATAGGTCCAATATTGTACAATCCATATACACTTTTTGTACATGACAGTATCTTGTTGTGTATCACATAATGGTCTTGAAATCATGATTCTCCTATCTCAGCCTCTCTATTAGTAGTATTGTTTATTTCATGTTTTTACACTATACTATGGTTTTCAGAAGAGCTTACATATTTCAAAAGTATTTATACAGCCAAAAGAAATGCAAACAATTAACTTGGGAGGTGGCTTGTAAGAGAACAACAAAGAGTGAGACTGAATGCTTTGCTTGATATGTCTAACTATTGTATCAAGTTTGAAGAACAGGACAGCAGTTACTCTACTTTTCCAAAGTATCACAACCAGATTCTTACCCTCACCTAATGTCTGTGCCACCCTCCAAGCAAAACCATTGTTCATTGAAACAGTTGGTGAATGACTTTATGGATAAATCATCTTAATACACACACCATTTCTTAAATGAATGTAACCTGTTCTCTGTAGGCTGAGAATAAAGTCACTCACTCAAGTCAAATAGCTTTGATCATAGCAGGAAGTCTGTATCCAAAAATCGAGCCTACAATTCATTCCTTGGCACAGCAGAACTGTCAACCCTCAGCATAGCTACGATGGAGGTAAAATCCTTTGGTGATGTGAGGGTCATTGAAGTACAGCCTTATTACAATGAAATCCAATGTCTAAAAATTGTTTTTATTTTGGGCTTGTACCACAGTATGAGCCAAGATTTTAAGCTCTACTAAATACAAAACAAACAAACAAAAAAACCTTACATGTTTATGTTAATTTAAAAAATACTAGTAGTGATGTATTATTTTAAAATATACAGTTAATAGGTTTGGAGTTATTTAAAATTTATATTGAGAAAAATGTATATATTTTCAGTATTGCTGTAGACAAGCATCTACACAAGACTGTTAAATTGATTGTTGTTTTATATCAAACAACTTTTATAATACTCATTTTTATTATTATAGTATTTAATAAATTTTAAAGAATATGACAAAAAATTTTTTTCTCTTTCTCTTTCTCACACACACACAGAGCTACAGTTTGATTCTATGTGTGAGAGAAAGAAGTGGGTAAAGGCAGAAGAAAAAATTCAGGTTGGAAGATATGAATAAGTGGAATGTAAATTAGCATAACCATTATGGGGAACAGTATGGAGAATGTGCCATGTGATCCAGCTATCTCACTTTGGGAATATAGCCATAGGGAATGAAAACATTGTATCAAAGGGATACCTACACCCTCAGATTCATTGTAGTACCATTCACAATAGCCAAGGTATGCCTGATAGTGATGCCTGACAATAGATGCCTGACAGTGGATTAATGGACAAGAATCTTTTGTGTACATACATACAATGGGCTATTATTCAGTCCTAAAAGGAACAGAATTCTTTCATTTGTATCCAAATGAATGGAACTGGAGGAAATTGTGTTAAGTAAAATAAGCCAAGCACAGAACGACACATACCACATGTTCTCTCTCATATGTAGAAGCTAAAATAACCCATCTTAAAATAGATTACTAGATGTTGCAAAGAATGGGGTCTATGGAGAGAGCTCCTTATCCTAGAGGCAGATTGGACACTGGGTGCAGAAAGACCATTCAATACAAGGAATGAGATCTGTATTGCAGCAGGTTGAACACAGTTCACAATAACCCATTAACTGAGTTAACGGAAAGCTAGCAGACAGGATCTTGGAGGCTCCTCCAAAATAAAAACAAGAATATGGAAATGCTAATTACCCTGGTTTGATCCATACACACCATGTCCATGCATTGAAATATCACAGTGTCCCCTATGAATATGTTAAAAATATATTGAAAACAAGCAAAAGTTCAAATCTCAACTCAATAGTCATTTCCCCAGTTAACATTTTCTAGCTTTCATAGTTGAATCAACTTTATTTACTAACTATAACTTTTAAAGAAGACTTCATATGAGTGACTAAACCTTAGAGGTGGGGGTGGACATATCTTCAACCTCAATGGAACATACCCTGTTCTCTTGAAGATTTTATGAATATGGCATGCTTTAGCCATATTGCTTTCTGTGGAAGAATGACTAAGGTAGACCCTGTTGGTAACAACTAAGTTTGAAGGAAGGAAGGAGAGAGGGAGGGAGGGAGGGAGGGAGGGAGGGAGGGAGGATGGAGGAAGGAAGGAGAAGTACAGCTACACATTCTTTCCCCCTTGAAACACACTATGTAGTGAGGATTACCTCCAAGCATCCTGAGATGAGATACAATGTAGCATCAAATGAAGCATTGATACAGGCCCCCAATGTAATGACAGTCCGCCAATGTTAACATTCAACTCAATAAATATCTGTTTCAATACCTGATTATGATTTGCGTCTAGAATGACCCCCTAAAGAGCACATGTTGAAGACTTGGTTCTCAACCTAACTATGTTCAGAGGTGGGGCTTTGCAAGGTTAAGGGCGTAATGTCATTAGCTCCTGAAGGCTCTGATTTTATTTATGGGTTTTATTGATGACCTCATAACTTCACGAGATATGGAAGCTTTAGGAGATATGACATAGTGAAGAAGATAGGTCACTGGGAGGGTGGCTTTGAATCGCGTAACTTGTCCACTGTATTCTCTCATTCATGTATCTCTCTGTCTGTCTGTCTGTCTCTGTCCCCCACCCACTTTGTTCCACCATGCACTTCCCCACCATGATATTCTATTTCACTACCAACCCAGAAATACAAGTGACCGTGAACTTAGGTCTCTAAAACTGTGAGCTGAAAACACTTTCCTTGTTTCTCTCAGGTATTTTGTCCCAGGAAAGAAAACTAACACCTGTAGTCACTCTGAAAACGCCTGGGCTGAGTTCTGAAGAGGTATACAAAAAGAATGAGATGATGACCTTGCTAGCAATGTCCGTGTCTCAACAGCATTCGAGATCAATTGGTCCCAGAAGTATTTAAAGACATAAACAAGTGATAATACCAATGTTAAACACGAAAGTAAGCACAAAAAATTGCATTCTGTGACTTCAGGAATGCAAAGTATTCTCAGAAGACTAGGAAAACTAAGTGAAAATGTTAAAAATAAACAAGTTTAATCATGTCATAGTAGAATGATGGTCACTCTTCTTTTTGTTTTTATGTACTTACATAAAAGATTATAAATATATCATCATTTAAAAGTAGCTAACATCGCTTCTTGGTGATATTCTTGTAAGAGAGAGACTGTATACTAAACCTTAAAGTCATTTCCCTTGACTTCATCTGTATTGAGCATTATTAGTCAGCTTTCCATATTTATTATAAAATAGCTGAGATAATTAGATGATTAAAGAAAAAGATTAAAAAGATGATTAAAAGAAAAAGTTGTGAAAATAGAAGAGAGATTACTACTAGGGGTGTTTCTATTAGGGAAAAGAAAGAGGGGAAAGGCAAGGAGAATAGATATGATCAAAGAATGATCAATGCATGCATGGAAATGTCACAGCGACACCTATCATTAGAAATAATTATGCAATGTAATTGTACAATTGTCATTATGATAAACAATTCATCAAATGACAGGGATAAAAAAAAAGGGGGGGGTTCTATCTAACTGACCAGCATCCAGTTGAGCTCAGTGCTTTGGATGGCAGGCCCAGCAGTGTTATCATGGAAGGAGTTTGTGGTGTAGCAAAGCATGAGGTCATAGAAGCAAAGAGAGAAAGAAGCAGAGACCAGGTCCCACAATCCACCTGGAATATAAAGCCCAAAGACCAAGGGACCTCCGGTAAGGTCCCAACTCCAACGCTGCCAACCAGGAAGCATGCTTTTGAAACATGAGCTACTGGGGACAGTCAACATCCAAACTATAGCCCCCCTCCTGTCACTTGGTCACTATAGCCCCCCTCCTGT
>JADRCD010213091.1:0-32060 GCA_019843815.1 Montemys delectorum
GCTGCGTGCATGCATGTATGCGCGTATATGTGTGTGTATGTGTGTGTGGATGCATGGACATGCAGCACCTGTGCACACACCCTTATTGTTGCCTCCTGAGTGCTAGGGTTAGAGGTGAGCTGCCATTCAGCTAGGCTTTGTGTGGGTGCTCTGAGGTTTGGCTTCCTGCTCTCATGCTTTATGGGAAGTGTTCCATCCCCCCCCGCCCCCCTCCCCCGCTCCCCAGCCCCCAGTCCCATCTCTCAATCCTTCTGATTGAAGTTTAATGAGTGGCATCTCTTCTCAAAGTGTCTTTTTAAAAATCCGCAGTCATGTCATGCAGTGGGATGACTTCCTCCATGCAAATGAGATTCGCCCAGTAATTTATTTACATTTGTTTTCAGCTCAACAAACGAGGCCTCACGTAGCTTTATAATTTCCCATGACCCAATCACCAGCATGCAGTGTGTAATTTTCTCTGATTCAAGATCTTTATCTGATCTGTAGATTTTTTTTTTCGACACTGCTTTATAAGGCTCTGCCCCATTTCACATCTTGCTTTTTTCTTCTTCCTCTTCAAGCACATGTACCAGGCCCACTGAAATGGGTAGTGCTGTTTATGCTGTTGAGAATTATTCATGGAAGACAGAGAACGGTCATAATTCCACTTCCTATTGTCTACTCTTACCAGTGAAACTCTGATAAGAGGGGGGAGAAAGACTGTGTTTCCCTTTATAAATTAGTGCTCCTGAGCATCCAGGAGCTACTGAATGGGGTCAGTTTCCTCATTGACAGACAGTCGAATAGCCAATCTCTGTGGTCTCCGGGCAGGGTGGAAGACTACCTCTATGTCTGATAGACAAGCAAAAATTGACTCACCCAGAAGCTTTGTAGATTTGTTAGATTTTTTTCTACGAGTTCTATTGTGTTTTTAAAATATATATGAAGCCATGATGTCAAAGCTACTTAATGGCTGGTGTCTAGTCCTAAAGAAAAAGTGTCAAGCATTTCCTGAATGCAGCAGGAGCCACTTCAATCTCATGCTTCCCACGGTGTCCCTGTGCTTCCTTGTTGACTTGAGCTGTACAATGTGAGGAGACATTCCAGGAGTTTGGGAATTTAGGAGAAAAGAGGAGAGGAGATTCGATCTGCCCATGGCCTTGATCCACTGACCTAAGAGGGACAGTTCTGCTCATTCTATTTGGGCCTCCGACCATGAATAAATGGAGTAAAAGAATAAAAAAAGTTCAGTCCTTCAAAATCTACAAATTATGAGATGATTCGTAAGTAAGGTGACACATCTCAATTCCAGTTTTCTTGGCAAGTATTCCACCACACTTACAAAGATCTGTCTGGCAGAAGAGTTACTTTGATAGCATAAATTTTAGGTGTCTAAATGCTCTCATTTCTAGGACAATAGGAATGGGATCTATAGCTAAGAATTCAAATACCTTTTGTGCTCCTCTTACATTTTGTCCTACCCCACAGGAAGGGCAGCGAACTTAGCTACTGGACCCATAACCCAAATGTGTTGGTTTAAATCTTTCCCATACTATGGAATCCTTAGCCACACATGTTGTTTACGTCAGCACTTTGCTTTCAGATCTAACAATCCCAACACTTAGCTCCAATCTCCTGCTAATATGAATTGGTTTAGAGATGGGACAATTAGCCATTGGCCCACTACTCATAGCAAATCAAACTCACGATCCAGAGGCAGCAACAAAGGATTTCTTTTTTTTTTTTTTCTTTTTCTCTCCATGCTTTAATTTTTTTAAAAAAAAAATTAGGTATTTTCTTTATTTACATGTAAATTTCTCCGTTCCCAGTTTCCCCTCCAAAAAACAAACAAACACAACAAACAAACAAACAAACACAACAAGAACAAACTTCTGTTGCCTCCTCCATCCCCATGCCTGCCACCCTACCCTCTCCCACTTATTGGCCCTGGCATTCCCCTACACTGGGGCACAGAACCTTCACAGGGCTGAGGAACTCTCCTCCTATTGATGATCAACTTTGCAATCCTCTACTATACACATGTTGCCAAAACAATCAGTCCCACCATGTATAGTCCTTGGTTAGTGGTTGGGTCTCTGGGAGTTTTGAGGGTACTAGTTAGTTCATATTGTTGTTCATCCTAAGGGGCTGCAAACCCTTCGGCTCCATAGAACCTTTCTCTAACTCCTTCACTGGGGACCGTGTACTCAGTTCAATGGATGGCTGTGAGCCTCTACATCTGTATTAGTCAGATATTGTCAGAGCCTCTCAGGAGATAGCTATATTTAGGCTGGCTTGTCCTTCCTTCAGTCTCTGCTCCATAGTTAATCTCTGCAACTCCTTCCATGGGTATTTGATTCCCCCTTTTAAGAAGGAATGAAATGTCCACCTTTTGGTCTTCCTTCTTCTTAAGTTTCTTGTAGTTTGTGGGTTGTTCTTCCTGTATTCTGAACTTCTGGGCTAATAACCACTTATCAGAGAGTGCATACTACGTGTGTTCTTTTGTGATTGTGTTACCTCACTCAGGATGATACTCTTCAGATCCATCCATTTCCCTAAGAATTTCATAAATTCATTGTTTTTAATAGCTGAGTAGTACTCCATTGTGTAGATGTACCACAGTTTCTGTATCCATTCCTCTGTTGAGGGACATCTGGGTTGTTTCCAGTTTCTGGCTATTATAAACAAGGCTGCTATGAACATGGTGGAGCATGTGTCCTTATTACATGTTGGAGCATCTTCTGGGTATATGCCTAGGAGTGGTATAGCTGGGTCCTCTGGTAGAACTATGTCCAATTTCCAGAGGAACTGCCACACTGATTTCCAGAGTGGTTGTACCAGTTTGCAATCCCACCAGCAACGAAGAAGTGTTCCTCTTTCTCCACAACCTCTCCAGCATGTGCTGTTGTTACCTGAGTCTTTTATCCTAGCCAATCTGACTGGTGTGAGGTGGAATCTCAGAGTTGTTTTGATTTGCATTTCCCTGATGACTAAGGATGTTGAGCATTTCTTTAGGTGCTTCTCAGCCCTTCGGTGTTCATCAGTTGAGAATTCAACAAAAGATTTCTTAACACAAGCCATACCCTTAATGATTTTGTCTCTCTCCATCCTATGAACCTGTAAACAAATAGACACACAAGATGTCAAAAGAGGTTGTTAAAAATGTCTGTTTTTCTGGGACTGGAGCGCTGTCTCAGTAGTTAATAGTGTGTGTTGCTCTTAAAGAGAACCCAGGATCAGTGTCCAGTACCCAATTTTGAGAGCTCATAAACAACTGTAAGTCCAGCTGCATGGATCTGACTCCCTCTGGGCCCAGTGAGGTCGTACAGCGGCATGGTGTATATACCAACAAGCAGGATCACACATGCATAGAAATGTAAGTCAATTTAAATTAAAAAGGATAAAATACTTTTTCATTCTAAGTGAAACATTCTAGTCTTATTAGAATAAACCTTTTAAGGCTTTCAAAGCTTTCTGTAGGAGAGGTATTCTACTGGGCACTAAGGATGGATACAATCAAGAAATGCTGAGTGAACTCTGCTGTGCTCCTTCTAATATATGAATATATTATATATAAATAATATATTCATTATATATGTGTGTATGTTTGTGTGTATGTATGTATATATGTGTATATGTGTGACTATACACACTTATACATACATGTACACACATACACATACAGCATGCATGCCTTTTAAATTTTCTCATCCAAAATTAAGCTGTGACATAGCCGAAGTAGCCTCTCTGAGGAGCATGGAACGCCCACAGGTACGGGCGCACTTTGGCCCTAGCATGCTGTTCTTGCGGTATCTTCTTGCACATCCAAATGTTGCTCTGTCAGGAATTTTTGTGGACATACTGGTAAGCTCTGTGCTGTATGAGTCAGCTTTCTGTCACTGCAGAAGGACACCTGAGATGTCAGTTTTTAAAAAATAAGATGTTGGTGTAGCCTGAGAGTTCAATGCAGACCTGTTGACCTCGCTGTCTTCAGGGCTTGCAGAAGGGCGGCTCTCTGTCGTGCAGGATAGAGCAAAGCTGCTCATCTGAAGGTATCCGAGAAGCGAATGGGAGAGAGAAGGGGCCCAGGGCCCTCTGCTAGACAGGCCTCTAGTGGCCTAACTTCCTCCTACTGACCCCTGCTTCTTAAAGGATCTATTAGCCTTCCTACAGTGCCATTCTGGGCATCAGGTTTTCAACACATGACCCTCAAAAGACATTTAAGATCAAACTGTAATAGGTACATATAATGGATGTTATCAACATTCATTGGCTAGGTATGATACCAGCACTTAAGAGACAGAAACAGGAAGGTCTAGAGTTCAAAACCAGCCCTCAGCTACCTAGTGAGGCAGAGGCTAGGCTTGGCATCATGAGACGCTGTTTGGAAAAACAAAACAAAACAAAATAAATCAAAACGACAACAATACTAATAAAAGACATCAAAGAAGTAGATGACCCTTTGAAAACAGTGGGAAAGTCAGAATTTTGGAACTTTTCTATTGACTAAAATCTTCCCTCTACTTAAATGTTTTCCAATCCAAACGTGAATCCCCGTTGGCCCAGTTCTAATCACAGTCTAGCTCTGGAACCACTGTTGTACTTGTGCTTTGGTTAATTGAACAGGTAAGGAGTAGAGCATTTTGTTCAGTGAGAGTACTCTGCCATTTAGCCTTCCTCTCCAAGAATGGCAGAAAACAAATCTGCCATTTCTCATTGGACTAAGAGACATCTGAGCAGACCCGCTAGCTTTCAGGTCACTGGATGGTGGCCCTTCATAGTCATTTCACATCTGCAGTTTTAGTGAGATGTTCTAGGAGGCCCCTCTGTCTCAGGAATCTGGCTCACACTATCTAAGAGACTGTGTTGATACCACAGGAGGATGTCGACCCGAAGAGTGAACAAGTACCCGATTCACTTGAAACAGAGGCTGAGGGGATGATTGTGTTCAGGAGAAAGGCGAAGGGACTGCAGTGGACTAGAGAGAGGAAATGTTTGGGAGGACATAGACAAGGCGAGTGGAGATCACCTGACAGACTACTTGGGGAAGCACAGCGTAACAAGCAAAGCAAACCATGTGAGTGAAAAGCATGGAGCTATGCTATAGACTATCTTGCCTGCCCTGTGGTTGGTCTGCAGTGTGGGCTTGGTGGATCTGGAAGGGAGCATTGAGCAGGAAGTTGAAACTAGAAAGAGATAGGAACAGATCATGCAAGGTTTTGCATGTGATACTAAAAACACGTTCATTACAGGGAATTATGGGAAATCCCTGAAAGATTGTAGCAGCAAGGTGACATGCTCAAATTTCATTTGAAGAAGATCACTTCCTCCTGGGTGCAAGATGGTAATGGGGCTGGGGGGTGGAGGAAACCAGGCTGGAAGCCTGTCAGGAGACAGTTGCCTTTCACACCCTATTTTGGGATTATTTTCTTCCTATTATAGCTGAATTTGACCTAAACATGTGACACACTGGGGAGTTGTGGTGATTCCTTTTGATTGTCAACTTGACAATGTAAAATCACATGGGAAGGGAGTCTCAGCGAGGGATGTCTAGATCACGTTAGCCTGTGGGCATGCCTGTGGGGGATTTCTTAATCGGGTTAATTGGGGTGGGAAGAACGGCCTCAAATATGACCTGCATCCCTTCCTGGGTGGGGCCCTGGAGTAAACGAAATGGAGAGAAGAGCAGCAAGCATGCAGTCCATCCTCTGCCACAATGTAGACCACCTTAGCTACCCTGATGTGTCACTCTGTAACCCGGACAGTCCCAAAGGCCTTCTCTCTGCTCTCTGTAGAAAGGCAGACACTTCCGGGGATATTTATCACAGCAATAGAAACAAAACTAAGACAAAAGTAAGAAGAAGAGCAAGGAGGAAAGAACGAGTCGGGATATTCAATCAAGAAGGAAATGTAACAAAAATACTTTACAGGGCTTGCAGCAAGAGAGGGAAAAATTTAACAGCCACCATTTCCAGGCCAAGAAGGGTTCATAGAAAGAAACTTAAAAGTTCAAACACAAAATCCATTATCTGTGGCTCTGAAATTAAAAAATGTAAATTGTTGTTTTAAAAGTTTATTTTATAATTTTGGCCACAAAATTTATTTGGCAGCAAAATATGACCTTAACTGGCTTTGGAATGTTTATATTCTGATTGTTGTTGTTGTTGTTGTTGTTATTATTATTATTATTATTATTATTATTATTATTATTTATCCATTAATGGTTTGACTATGGCTCCACTGAAGAATTATCTACATAGTGCTGTGTGTTTTTATTTGACAGTCATTGACCATGGTATTTTGTCTGAGGGCTGGGGTATTCCTGTTTTCCAGGTTGACTTCAACCTTATGACCCTTCTGCCTCAGTCTCCCTGAGGTACTGAACTTAAAGGCGTATGCTACCATGTTCTTCAGTGTGTACCTTTTGTTATTTCTGATGTGGCTTACTACTACTAACAGTAGGAGCTATTATTATCAGCTAGCATGTAGACACTGCAAATACAGTTTTCAGAATATTTAAATTATTACAAATTTCAATTGTTGGTTTTCAAGAGCCTGCAGATATTATTTCCCTATTCTGCATACATGGAATAAAATTGAGCCGTAAAAAAGTTAGGTATGGCTTGGGGAGAGCTCAAGTGGGGAGAGTGTTTCCATAGAAGCAGAAAGAGTTACCTGAGTTTGCTTGCCAACACCCCTGTGGGTTTGCTCACCAACACTCCTGTGAACAGCCAGGTGTGGTGGTGCACACTTAGAATCCTAACCCTGGGGAGGGGGAGATTAGAAGATTCATGGGACCTGGCCAGCCAACCTGGCCAAAATGGTGAACTCTGGGTCTTAGTCAGAGGCCTTGTCTAAGCAATCAAGTTAGGAGTGGAAGGTGGACATTCGAGGTTGCTATTTGGTCTTCATCTGCATGCTCACATCCCTGACCCAGCACACACACACACACAGAATTGAAGTCCCACCCTATTTTGACCACTTTCTATGATTTTAAAGAAAAGAGCAAATGATTCTGACAATGAACTTGCAAAAAAATGAAATGTGGTTCTCCCTCATTCTGATTTCTACACACTCTTCTTCAGGGATCTTGTAAATAAACAATCAGGTTAGAATCTTTGCTGTGTGGCCTGGTGTGGGTGTGACCCTGCCTGATGGCAGTGTACTTTTTGTAGCACCTTCGCTTCTCGGCATGAATGAGGTTGAGGGGAATTGCTTTTCTTGTATGAAGGTCTTCTGATTCGGCCGCTCTAGTTTATACTATTATATATTGGTCCCCCTCTCCTGGGTAGAACTTGAAGTAAAGAAGCGGGTGTGGTGGTTCTAGATCCCCTTTAGTTCATGAGAGAGCATGAGAGAATGAGCTGCTGGATATCTCAGGACCATGGTTCGTAGGTCTCTAAAATGAGAAGCCTTTTCACTGTGTGCCGAAGAACGTTTTGTCCTGACTTCTGATCTACAGCATGTTTATTGCTGAAGTCAATATCCTAATGTTACAAAAAAAGTAAAACCCTGCATCACGCATTGATCTGTACTCTGTTAAAGTGACAACAAGCTTTTTTTGGTTATGGTTCCTCAGTAAAGGAGTTGACTTACTGGGTTTTCAGTTTTGATGTGCGTGGTGTGTGTGTGTGTGTGTGTGTGTGTGTGTGTGTGTGTGTTGTGAGAGGATCAACTGTATGGGCATGCATTTTTATACATAGCACCTGATATGGTTTGCAGTTTGCAAGGGAATCCTATAAATATGAGTAGCTTACTCAGATTTATCATCTAATGATGATAATGTCTACACTCGATTCATTTATAATAAATGAAACACAATTTGGGGGACAATTAGCAGGATCCAAGAGAGGCAGGAAGGAGAATTTCTTTGGAGGGTTCTTTTTCTAAGTCTCTCAGCAAGTTTGTAAGTATTCAGCTGTGAGAGACAAGTGCCAAGACAGGGACATTCAGCTGATTGCTTTCCTCTGTCATGATGACTAAAATGATGATGGTGGTGGTGGTGATGGCCATGGTGGTGGTGATGGCAGTGGTGACAATGACCATTGTGCTGATGGTGGTGACAGGGGCCACACTGATGACAGTGATGATACATGAGGGTAGAAGTTGAAGGAGAAGGGGAAGGAGACCAAAACAAAAAATATGAAATTTAATTAAATTTGCCAGCTTCGTGGGATCACAAACAAAATGGTCCCAAAAGCCCAAATCCAGCAGAAAGTCAAAATCATCTTAAGGAGATTCGACTTGAGGTGCTTTTGAATGTTAGGAAGGTAGGAAAGGGTCTCAGACATTTTGTTAGTTCCACTCCATTATGTGATATCCAACATATTGTTATGAAGCACACTTTGGAGTCGGCAGCTTTGTCCAACTGTAGGCCAATGTAATTGCAGTGGGCAGACCTAAGGAAAGTTAGGAGCAGCTGTGTTTAGTCATTTCCATCTTCCATCTTAGTCTCTGTCGAGACAGTTCTTGCTTCTGCATTCTTAGTTTTTTCCATGGTTGAGTTTTATTCTAAGATTTATCACGTGTTCCCTTTCTTAGCCTCATTCATTCTCTCACCAGCTTTACCTAAGATTTGCACCGTCAGAACAAAACACTACCCTTACCTCAAAGCTCATTCTTGAGCCAAATATGAGTGACCATGGCCTTTGTACGTGGATTATATTTGCCCCTAAATAACTCATTCCAAAAAAAAAGAAAGAAAGAAAGAAAGAAAGGAAGAAAAGAAAGAAAAGAAAGAAAAAGGGGAAAAAAACTAGAAATGGTTCCATGTGGTTTTTATAGCTACAGAACAAAAGGACAACATAAACCAGGGTATTTTTTTCAAATACGTTGAAGGGGACATCAGAAGGAGAGTACCAGAGCTGGAAATATCTCCTTATAGCTCTCAGATGAAATCTAATAAAGTACACAGCTTTGGGATTGATGGACACAAAGGCCTCCTAAGTCAAGACACGCTAAACAGTTTTAGCTGATAGTCACATGAATATTAGGTTAGAAACAGAGGTGGGCAAGGAATTGCTTTTAGGGACTAAGGACAGCCCAAGGGAATTTGGCTTTGCATCTTTTAACTTTCCAGCTCTACACAATCAGAGACCTAATCGGGGTTGCTCTGGCTTCTGATGTGGGCATATCTTTTTTTTTTTTTCCAGGAATTTCAGTCCATCATATCTACCTGAACTCAGTTAGACTTTTGGCAATTAAATTAGAAACTCTGTCCCATTTACCTGACCCTCATATCATCTTACCTGGAGCCGTAGGCAAGAGAGGTGACATCAACCAAGTCCACTCCTCAGCAGTGTATTTCATTTCTTTTTATTCTTGTTGTAAATCTAATTTAGAAACTCAAGGTCCCTAAAATGTCACATTGTACCTTGCCACACACAATTAAGACCTTCTTTGATCTCATAGATCTTAGGTAGATATTTCCAGTAGGTGAGAAAAATATGATAAATGGTTTTAATCTACTAAGTGAGTTTTCACACAGCACAGTGACATAAACACGTACAAGCAGTGGGAAGTGGAGAAACATGCTCCTCTAACCCCTTCAATGAAATGATCCAAGGATGTGGAGGGGTCTGAGGGAAGTTTCATGAAAACAAACGTCCATTTTTATTTCTGTTACTTCCTTCAGGCTATGAATTTAATTCTTTTGTTTAGGTAGGCAACCCAAAGCATTCCCATGGGGAAAAATCTGCATTCCCAGCAGGGGTCTGGATGATGGTCTCTACCAAATGCAAAGTTTGACATTCATATAAGGGGGAGCTAAACCAGACCAATAAAAGATAGCAGAAATTGAATGCAGCCAGAAAGAAAATACAAAGTAATGCAAACACTCGAGCTCTGAACTCTATTCAGAAATGCAGCTGCCTACTAGACTCTTCAGGGTCCTAGGCTTTGTTGGTATGGGAATAGCACAAAGAGAGACTTGCTTTAAAAGAAAATAGATGATTGGATTCAGGTTCATAGGAAGACGGGTTTGGAAGAGGGTCAGTCTTTATTATTCGCAGAGCAGATGATTCCGGGGGTTTCTGCCTTTCTTTCTTTTCTATATGGATGTTTGGAAAGTATTCAGAATTCAATTGCTTTGGGAACTGTAATGAACATCTGGGGAATGCAAGTCTTCAGAAGTAAGAGATTGGGCCTGATGAGAATTTGGGTTAGAAATCGCGCATTTCATTTAATAGCATATCCAACTTTTTATGACTCTAGTTAAAGCAAAGAAGGTAGAGATGTTTAGAAGGAAGGATAAATATATCCAACTATGTCTAAGGTAAGTCACCTACTCCCTTTAAAATTATGTATGTGTGTTCATATCTTTTGAACACAGAATGGACCCCTGAAAGCTTTCTTCTCACCTTCGTGTGTGTGTGTGTGTGTGTGTGTGTGTGTGTGTGTGTGTGCAGTATACACACATCCCGAATAAGTATAATTAAAGATAAAAGATTAAAACTGTAATATGAAGACATTAATAAGTGTAGGACCACACTGGAGCTTAGAGGGGTAACCAAGTCCATGGCTCGCTGGGGATTTCTTTGGGAAGATAGCTGAGTGATTTTTTTTTTTTGTTACTTTCATTTCCTCACCGATATCATTTCTCAGGGTGCTAGTATCAAAAGGCGAATAGAATGAACAATCCAGGAGAGAAAACAACCCCAGAAAGTTACATTTTAAAGCCCAAAGTGACGAATACACATGCAGACCAGAGCATCGAAGAATGAAGACTTGCAGGTTTTGATTGGTGTGTTATGAAGAAGTCACCAAGCAGTTCCCTATTAATTCTGGAGCACTTATACTATTTTTAAAATATCCCACAAACCTTTGCCTGACAAAAGAAGAGTATGAAATAAAGCTTTAGTCTCTGCCGTGACAGCTATTGCCATGGCAACCTGCCTGTCAGTCAGCACCCACTTCATCGAGCCTCAGAAAACACCCCCAGAAATAAATGTCAAAAGTCTTCTACAGGTTCCAAATTTAAATCAAACTTTAAAATAAATTAAAATAAGAACCCAAACACCCACAGCAGTCACACACACACAAAAAGTAAGTTCTATTTTGGAAAGAGGGTAAGAACCAAAGGCCAAATGATGTATCCAAGCAGATGGCAGAAGGAAAGAAAAAAAAAATATCGAGACTAGGACCCTCTACCGTGTCCTGGCAGCCTCCGGTCAAGCACTGTTCACCTGTGGAGCAGTTGCCTTACGCAGCATAGAGATCACTTGTGTTTCCCTGACTCATCGCCTGGCTTTTGGGTTCGCTGTGATCACATTCCTCATCTCCTTTGGTAGAGCGATGTCGAGGTCTTCTCTTTGGGTGGAGGGGGGCTACAAGACGAGATGCTAAATCACGGAAAGATAGAGCACGCGCCTGGTCACTTTCAGGGAGCTAACATTCAGGGCACAGGGTTGGCCTCTTCTGACCATGTAAAATGCCTTTTGTATAGCTTTCGGTCCTTGTGTGGTTGGTGTATGCTCCGCAGGTTTTGATGGGTGAAGAGGACTCTCCTCTCTTTTGCGCAGGTATGAAATATGCACGAAAGCCTTGGACCACGCTTTGCAGGAAGCCATGGGTCTTCCCTTCTCTCACTCTGTGATTTCCCCCAAATTTACCCAGCACACAGGCATTTCAAAGAACTAAAGTTTGTCAGATGATAGAAGGCTACTCGGTTCCTCCAACGGTCAGAACAGGTGGAGCTGCCAAGTTCCGCTGTCCGTGTGTAAGCCGGGGGACAAAGAAAACAGTGCATTTTCTCAGCCTCAGTAAGCGACACGCCTCTTCACGCTATCTCTTGCCAAGGTCAGAGTGATGGCGGCTCAGCAGCGCCTGAGTCCTTCGCTCTCCAGATCTCTTCTATTACGTCTGTCCTTCATCCCCACTTGCCGTTGGCAGCCTAGTGTTCTGTCTGCCTACTCAGTGAGTTTGCTACGTTGCCCTGGCTAGGCACATTTTCCTCAGTGTCTGATAAAGACTGCTGGATAGTCCTAGTTAGAGGTTGAATTGTGTATGTCCCTGTTACTTTTTTTCCCCCTGTGACCAAATAAGGATTCCCTTGGGCTCACAGATGAAAACATGGCGTCTGTGATAATCAGAGGGCAAGGCTCCGTTACGGTGGAGGATGCAGCTGAAGCTGCTCACATCTTGTTGAAACAGGCATCAGGAACGAGACAAAAGGCAGAGTGGGCTATGCAACTTTAAGACCTGGCCCCCACTGACGACTTCCTCCATGTACTCCCCGCCTCCCGGCTCCTTCAAAAGGTTCTAAAACCGTTCAAAAGTTTACCTCCACTGGAGACTAAGTGATTGAACACAGGCCACTGGGGACCATTCTATAACTAAATCATCATCCCCACTACCCCAAACCATGTGGAACCCTGTCTTCCGTTGGGTTACTATTGCTGTGAGGGAACACCAGGACCAGAAGCAACTTGAGGAAGAAGTGTTGATGTACTGTACACTTCCACGTCACTGTTCATCCTTGAAGGAAGTCAGGGCAGGAACCTGGAGGCAGGAGCAGATGTAGAGGATATGGAGGGATGCTGCTTAACTGAATTGGTCCTTATGGCTTGCTCAGCCCGCTTTTCTGTAGACGGAAGGACCACTAGCCCAGGAGTTGTACCATTCACAGTAACCGGGGGCCCTCCCACATCAATCACTAAAAAAAAAAAAAATGCCCCAGGCTCTCCTTCAGCCCTATTTTACAGAGACATTTTCTCAATTGAGGATCCCACCTCTTCAATGACTATCTTAGGGTCTGACTGCTGTGAACAGACACCATGACCAAGGCAATTCTTATAAAGGACAACATTTAATTGGGGCTGGCTTACAGGTTCAGAGGTTCAATCCCTTTTCATCAAGGAAGGAACATGGCAGGATCCAGGCAGGCATGGTATAGGAGGAGCTGAGAGTTCTGCATCTTCATCTGAAGGCTGCTAGCAGAATACTGGCTTCCAGGCAGCTAGGAAGAGGATCTTAAAGCCCACACCCATAGTGACACACCTATTCCAACAGAGCCACACCTTCTAATAGTGCCTCTCCCTGGGCGGAGCATATACACACCATAACAATGACTCTAGCTTGTGTCAAGTTGGCATAAAACTAGCAGAAACCCTAACACAACATATCAGAATGCAACCTTATTTGGGGATAGATTCTTGAAATAGATAACCAATTTGCAATGAGGTCAATAGTGTGCCTTCTAATCCAGAATGGCTGGTGCCCTTGTCAAGAGGAGGAATAGGAAGAAGAGAAAGACATGCATACAAAGGGTATCATGGGAAAGAACTCAGGAAGAGAGCCACCTATAGACTATAAAGAAAGACCATTTTCCTAATCTTTTATGAGAAGCTACTCTGTCAAAACTTGATATTGGATTCCAAGACCCAAAACTAAGTTAAAAATATTTTTATCATCTAAGACATGTAGAATTTCAGCAATCCTGTTAGATAGATAGACAACTTTGTAAAGTAATGTGACTGGGAATCAAATCCAGAGAACTAATGCTTCTCACTCATGGTTCAGGATAAGTATGGCTACTGAGATGAGAGGTGTAGGTCCCCCTTCTCCTTGGGGTCATTGGCCATTGCCCCAAGAGACCAGTGGAGGGGGCAGAAAAAGTGAGCAGGGTTTGGACAGCCATAAATATGACAGAAGGATTTCTGGAGACAACTCTACTTTATTGCTCCAGGAGAAGGGTATATAAGAGTTTTTAGGGGTCCAGGTAAAAAGGCTTGATTGGTGGTAACACAGTACCTAACTATCATATGGGCGGGAAGCTAGAACTGGATTTGTATGCTGAGTCACAGACAGGCTCAGTCTTTCTTAGATAAGATCAGGCTCCTGTGCTCAGAGACACTCTCCAATTAGGCAGAGAAAGAAAGCCTGCGGAGAAAAGGGAATCCTCCATTTTGTGCGGAGCTTGGAGACTTATAGTGGGCTTCGACTTAAAAGCAGTGTTCTCAAACAGAGAGAACCTGGAAGTGAGGCTGGGGCATGCAGCCCGAGGATTTAGTGGATAACAGGAAAAGGAGGAGGTCTGTCCCATGCTCTTCGGTCCTCTAAGCTTGGCTCCTCCAGTTTACCACTATTACAATTAATTTGTTGCTTTCAGAAACCCAGAGTGGGGATTTCTAACGCCATTGGGTTAGGAGCTGCCTCTGTATCAAGGTAGATGTGTATTCACAGCTGTTTCCAAAAGAATAATTGGGTTCCTGGTTTCCTTTTACCTCAAAGTTTGTACATCAGAGGTTTGGGACCTTTCTGGACCCATCTTCTCATCGGTTTTATTATTTACATCAGCAGATATTGATTGCAACCTCTTATGGGCATAAACACGTTTAAGATTTATTAAGTCTTCAAATTTTCAAAGAAAACAAGTCCTAAGTACTGTGAAAATGGATGGGCTTCTCAGAACACCAGCCAGAAGCCTTTTACAGGCGCCCCCCTGGAATGACAGAGTTCTATTCAGAGGCAGATTTACTGAGCAGCTGATGAAATTCAAAGAGCCTGCACCTCCCCCACACACTGTCTCCAAGGGTTTCTTTATCATTTTCCATTGAGATTTTTTTTGTGTGTTCTTTTCCTTAAAGCAAGTGCAGTTCCAATTGTATGGGCCTCCATTACTTCGTGATGGGGACGTGTCCTTGGTTTCAATGACAGTGGCTCTTCTAGGAATCAGGTCGTTCTGCAGAGGCAGGAAAGAAGGCCATCTGAGTAATCAAGGAACCAAGTACACAGCCAGGGAAGAGAGTAAGGCAAGTGGGGCCATGATTAGGACAAGAGAAGGCAACCACTGACCACACTGGGAAGTTACAGATCACAGAGGAAGTCCTGGAGAGCTCAGATGAGGCACTAGATGCATGGGATCCACAGTGAGTTGTACCATTAACAGACATCTTTTCATCTTTCTCAGAAGAAAACTAATCCCAGAGAGTGATGACTAACCTTGATTCTCAGCTTGATAGGATTTAGAATCCCCCGGGAAGCACATCCCTAGATGTGTTTATGAGAACGTTTCTAGGAAGGTCTAACGGACCAGGGAAGATCCAGTCTGAATGTGGGCGGCACCATCCCATGAACTTGAGTTTCAGACTGAATGAAGGGGATGAAGCAAGCTTAGAACCAGCGTTCATGTCTGTGTCCTGACTGTAGATGGACTATGACTTCTGCCTTATGTTCCTGCTGCCTTCCCCTCGGGATGGATTGTCCTTACAGTCGGGCTGTCTACATCCCCTGCGCTCTCCAAAGCTAGTGCAATGATTCAGATGACTTAACAATTCCTCAATCTCCACTCAGATAGGCTCCGAGGAAAGCCAGCCGCACTATAGTGTCCACCTGAAAAAATCCTCGTACTGAACCCCAGCTGATTACCATTTCAGTTGAGACTTCTGTTAGGTTCTAAACAGAACCCAAATGTAGGATTATCTAGTTGGGGGGCTTGATTTTCTCTGTGGTGTATGTATACAGCTGGAAATTAAATTGTTTATCCTAAAGCTTTGCATGTGTGTAGACATGCAATACTTATCATAGGATGCTGTAAGTTGGATGGCATCTAATGGGTAACTTTGGACTCCTTAATATACTTAATTTTTCAACATGACTTACTGGAATCTGTAAGCCACTCTCCTTGAACATGTTAGCTTATTAGTATGGACACCTGGTCTACCAAAGACCAATGACATTGTCAGGTCTAATCTGTCTTGAGGGATAGATAAAGAACTAAGAGAATCCACCTTCTCTGTCTTCTTTCCTTCCAACCCTCCTGCCCCAGTTTACACTCTTGCTCAACAGTATTTCCCAAGGTCATTGTTCCTCTGGTCTTTGACTGTGCTATTTGAAATTTCTTAACCTCTTTAGACAGTCACCCAGTGACTGCCATTTTCAAAAGGTAAATTCTGAAGTGAAGATCTATGTCTATCTTCCGTGAAGGATGCTCAAATGCAAAGATAACCTCTGACAGTGCTCAATTCTTTATGGAGATCACTGTGAGTATATTGTTAGATACGCAGGGTGTGTATGGGAGAAATCATTTGAACAGACTTTCTACCAAAGGATAAATACACCCCAAATCACAGTGGTAATCAGAGCCAGTGCCTCATTTCTGATGACTTTACAAATCAGTTGGTCTTCAGAGATGTGGCTATATGACCCTGTCCCCACACTGACTTGTTTTGGCTTCAGGGGGCTGTCTGCTTCTTTCTCTCTCATGCCCTTCCTCATTTTAGCTACATTGGTATTTTTGTCCTCTGCTAAAATATATTTTTTTTTCAAAACTGTGATTAACAGACATTTTCAGATAGAGACATTGGCTCTCTCCTTCTCTAAAGAGGCACAGCATGTGTGAGCAGGCGAGCATCAGAGTAATGTGAAAGGATATGGCTGTTCATGGGAAACTGTGTTAATGACTACATCTGCCCTGCTCATTTTGGGCTGGCTGGGATCATCACTCTTCTGATTGGCTGATGTTTCCTGCTACAGTGAAATCTCTTCATTTTTGTGTCTCATCAACACAGAAGTCCCCGTAGTTGGTCTAGTCTTCGTGCTCTAAAAGGAAGTTACAGCAGGTTAAAACTTGGGAACTCTACTCTAAATGACCTGCTTATGGGTCACATGGGCTCAGATGTCTGGCACACGGGGTGTTCTTTAAGCAACTTTTGAACCTAAGATATTCTTGCCAAGCATCATTAGCAACTGAACACCAACATGATTTACCAGAGTGTCACAAAGCTAAGGGAGGTTTTCTTTTTCTTCTACAGCCTGTCATCTTTGATGTTTTTATTCAGTCACATAAAAAGTGAGCCTGTTTGAGTTCCTTGTGATAATTGTTTTGACTCTAGAGTCCTTAGTCTTAAGCATGGCGAGTCTCAAAGCCAATGAGTTTGAGCCTGTGAACAGGATCTGAGTCTACTGCAAGGGAGCATTCCCCTATGGGTCTACCATGTTGAGTTTTCATTGTTCAAGGGTGTGCATGTATGTGCATGCCCATGTGTGAGTATTCACATGTATACATGCACGTATGCTTGTGTATGTGCATGCATATGTGTATATGTGTGTAGTGTTGTGTAGGGGAGGGGTACGTTTTGTGTTTGTGTACATGTGTATGTGGGTGTGGGTGTAGGTGTCGAAGGTCACCATTACAGTCTGAAACAGGGTCTCTAACTGAACCTGGACATTACCGTTCAGCAAGATTAGCTGTCCAATGGGACTCCTCAGGTCTCTGCCTTCCTAGTGCTAGGACTGCAGCTATATCTCCTACATTTTTATGTGGATCCAAACTGGTCTTTATGTTTCTGTGGCAAGCCCTTTACCAACTCAGGCATCTCAGGCTCTAAAGATGAGTTTGTAAGGAGCATTCTCTATGATCATACCTTAAAGGAATCGATCAAACAGTGGATATTATCCTCCTGTGATCCATGAATAATGCTCTACAAGAGGGAAAGGGGAATGTACACAGTCTTACATGTGTGGAATTTAGACGGGTTGGATAATCTTGAGCAGGAAGTGCTTTAGTAATGAGGAAGCAGGATGGAAGTACAGAGGAGAAAATGAAGGTGACATATTGTCTTAGTCAGGGTTTCTATTCCTGCACAAACATCATGACCAAGAAGCAAGTTGGGGAGGAAAGGGTTTATTTGGCTTATTTCCATATTGCTGTTTATCACCAAGGAAATCAGGACTGGAACTCAAGCAGGTCAGGAAGCAGGAGCTGACGCAGAGGCCATGGAGAGATGTTTCTTACTGGCTTGCTTCTCCTGGCTTGCTCAGCCTGCTCTCTTATAGAACCCAAGATTTCCAGCCTAGGAATGGCACCACCCACGAGGGGCTCTACCCCCTTGATTACTGAGAAAATACCCCACAGCTGGGTCTCATGGAGGCACTTCCCCAACTGAAACTCCTTTCTCTGTGATAACTCCAGCCTGTGTCAAGTTGACCCACAAAACTAGCCAGTACACATATTGAGACATAAAATGCTTCTCACCATAGGGAAGTATTTCTACTTCCTCCAGAATATCCATATGTTTCAACATATCCCAGAATAATCCTTCTAGACATGCATGCATGAGGGGACAGAGAAGATCCTAGAGAAAGTTCTAGAAAGGTGGGGAGATATTTACTCAGCCAGTGGTTACTGAAGAAAGCTGGAGCTCTTTCTTGCAAAAAGGAGGTGGAATTTGTTTTCACTCAGTCGCAGTGTAAAACCTTGGAGATGTGGACTTAATTGGTAAACTGAGAGCCACTGTCCCTGATTAATAAAAGGAGACCTTCAAAATTTCTCCAGGTAGAAGTTGGGATGCTGTTTCCCGTGGCATCTTGTCATAGGCTTCTAGGGTTCCCTGAGGTTTTCTTCATTATCTGTGCTTGTCGTTTGCTCTCCTACTCCCCATTCCAAACGTTCTCAAAGCCACTGGCAGCACCAGCCTAGAGGATCCAAAATATTGATGACACTTCCTGAGTAGCTTTTAGATGGTTCACTGTAAACGGCTAGTAGTCGCTTCATGCAACTAGCCTAGAGCAGTCACTGAAGGCCAACACTGGGGTCTACTTTCTCTGTGACTCACTCATCACCTTATTCTCCTCTATCTGCATCCGCCTAGTCTCCTAAGTGGCATGAAGTCATTCTTTTTACCTTCTTCACTGGTGATTTGTCTAGAGGGGTGATGGGCGAAATCACAAACTGAAATTTGCCATCACTGAAAAGACGGGGAGGTGAGTCTCTCAGTCTGAATAAGGCTTTAGTTGTTACTGTTATTGTCCATGGGAAGGTTGGTCTCACCCAGAAAATAGCCTAAGAATACATGAGCTCTGTGGGGACATCCATGCTAAACATTTACAGGATTGAAGTTTTTCCATCCCTTATCCTTCAAAGGGGAGTTGTAAGTGGATGCTGCATATGGTTCAAAGAATGGTCTTAGGCATTGAGCTGAAGGCAAGGAGATGGAGATTCCCGTGGCTTGGCAGTGTTCAGAGCTGGCTTTGAGAAAGTCTGTGGCCTGACATGTCTTTCTTTAACTGTTTCTACTTTGGGAGGAAGTTGTTCAGTTGATAACTACGTAACAAGCTGAGAAGGTTCTTCTATCTCAAACTGTAACTAACAATTCTCTCCCTCCTTCCCTCACTCTTTCCCCTCATGATTTCTAGGCATAATTGAGATGTGCCATTCCAGTGCTAACATTTGGGGCTCGCAGTGGGCATTCTAATGTGGTATCACATACACACTTGTATGTGGTGTGATGAAATAGCCCTCTTCTCTTCTTGCGAGCATCTCATAAGCTTACCCTGTCATTTCTGAGCTCATTTCTGTTCTTTTAAAGATCTCAGGAAAGATCCTGGTGGGTCATTCAAAGGCCTAAATTATAAAGAAAGTTGCTATTGTAAGTCTTAAACAGGATTCCTCTGGTGCTCGTGGTGAAGCTAAGCTTTATCTTTGGCGACAATAAAGTGTCAAACGACAGATCTGAGAACTAAGTAGCTAACACCAACGATTGTTATTTAATCCAGTTCCAAAGTACAGGAGAATGGATACTCTCCTACTGAGTGGATGCTCTCGTACTTTGGAACGGGCTTAAATGAAAGCTAAGTGAAGTTATCCATGGATTAGAGTCTGAGAAGGAATGAACTCAACTGGGGTGCAACTCAGAAAGATGTGTAAGTTGGAGAGATGGCTGAGTGGGCAAGGGGCTTGCAATAGTTGCAACTTAAGGACTTGAGTTCAAAACCCCAGACTCCCAGTAAAAGCTGGGTGCCGCAGGGCCCATTTGTCTTCTGACAGGATGGGAGGGGGAGAGAGAATCTTCGGAAGATCCTAGACCAGCTAACCTGGTATATATAGTAGTAAAAACAAACCAAAAACAAACAAACAAACAAACCAATGAAACTTTATTTCAAACAAGATGGAAGGCATCGATCAATACTAAAGATTGTCCTCTGATGCCCACATTCATGCCCGTGCTTACATCCATGGACACGGAGCCACACACACTCACACATGCAGACACATATAAGACGTCATATGTATATGCCCCCGTGAGAACTTTGATTGATAATGTTGTGAATTTAAATCTACTGAAGTCTTTTGTCTTATTGGTTAGAAGGGCTGTTTAGGATCTCAGTTTAGTGTACTATACAATGCATCAAGAGAGAATTCATACTATTATGAATGTGAGATTATCTTGTTGGCTGCCCCAGCTGTTCAGCATGATCTCAGTTGCCTTGCTCATGGTTAATGCGCATACTTGTGAATAGAAAGTTCTTTGGTTTAGCTAGCTGATGAGGTCACACCAACTGCAGCCCAGTGCAGAGAAGGTGGATCCCTGGGTTTATACCTTATGCCTGTCCAGTGTGTCCTTCTCTCAGCCTTGAGTAGGCTAAACAAATCCACGATGGTTTTACAACCTAGCTGGAATCACCTGGCCTCGCCACATTTGTGATTTTTTTTTTTTATCAGAGCTTTGAGGAGTTGACCATCTGTTGAACTTGCTTTGCAACTCAATCCAGCTAAAACAAAGGATGGGATCTGTGGGCTTTCCCTATATAAACACAGTGCTAAAAATTAAACTTTGAGCCTTGATCAGAAACTTTTGTCTTGACTTCATCCTCCCCCCCAACTCTGCCCCCCCCCCCCATCCTTTTTCATTTCCAGCCTCCCTTTTAGGTACCCAGTTCGATCACAGCTATAATTCAAGTCTTTCGTTGCACTAACCTAGAACCTTCTGTTCTGGAGCCTCGGCAAGGAGAGGTGGCTAGATCTGAAGATTCCTGTTTAGAATCTTGGAGGAAGTTCTCTGAGAATCCGAAGCACATTTTGGTGTTTAAAGGCACATGATGCACATGACTTTGGAGCCCAGCGTACACAAGCTGGTTGAAGAGTCTCCTAGCTCTGTTTTAGCTCAGGATTATCCAAGCCCCACTCCTCCCTCCCGACCACAGTGAATGCTCTTTGGACCTCTTCTGGAACTTCTCTTCCCTTCATTGTCTCTGACTTCCCACTCACCCCTGAGCTTGCCTGCTTTGCTTAGGCTACCTGGTCTGTACGCAAAGGATTTCCTCTGCTGGAAACGCTGTTTTATTCCTTCTTCTTCATTTTAACTCCAGAATTCAAGACTTTCTTCCAGTGTTAGCCTATCAAAGCAAGTCTGCATCACCCGACTATTGAAAGGCTCTAGCAACCTCTGTTCCTCTGAGGAAAGAATTGTTCCTTCGTGAAGGTGTAGGAAGAGGCCCGTGCTGCCTCCCATTGCCTCCAAGGCAGGCTGGAATCATCCCCTTGACTCTGGTGTAGACCCTGCTCTTTGCAAGGGCTCTTTGCAAGGGCTCTCTACAGACCATGATCAAGTGTGACTCTGCTGTGTTTCAGGGGAGCCTTCCTTTTATTCAGAAGTCAGCACTTTTATACTTTTACATCACTGAACCTTTGAAGCGCCAACATTAAAAAGGAACAGAAAGGAAAGGAAGGAAGGAGGAAAGAAAGAAAGAAAGAAAGAAAGAAAGAAAGAAAGAAAGAAAGAGAGAGAGAGGGGAGAAAGAGAGAAAGAAAGAAAGAAAGAAAGAAAGAAAGAAAGAAAGAAAGAAAGACAGACAGACAGACAGACAGAAAGAAAGAAAGAAAGAAAGAAAGAAAGGAAGAAAGAAAGAGAGAAAGGAAGGAAGGAAGAAAGAAAAAGGGAAAACCACCCTTGTTAAGGTGTATGACAAGGGCCAGGTGGATATACTGAGAGAAGGAAGTTAATCAGACCATTCCTGTACACATTAGGTAAATTGTTTCACTCGGAGTTAAAAACCAGCTAGGGAGTATTAAAGTCCAGGGTGCCTGCATGAACTTTATGATGGTCTTAGCTTATGACCTTATATCGTTTTTTATTTCTCTATTAAATCAAGATATATCTCATTGAGCTGCCATCCCATATGACAGGGAATGGTTCATTTCAGTGTGTGTGTGTGTGTGTGTGTGTGTGTGTGTGTGTGTGTGTGACTAGACTTGTCCCTGATGAAAGGAAATGACATGTCTGTTTCCCCCATGTTCCCAGTGTGGACGGCTGGAGTTCCTGTTGCTGGGGATGCCCTAGAAAAGATGTCACTTATGGGCTCAATTTGTCTCCCCAGGAGTATGAGAGTTCTGATACCAAATATGCGTGCATATGACCTTAGTTGGAAGTAGGTCTCTGTAGGTAATCACTTTAAGATGAGGTCATGAAAGCAGCCCTGAATCCACTCAGACAAGTGCCCTTCCGTGGTGCTTTAAATGTAAAATGCGCCCCCCCCCCCCCCGCCCCCATAGGCTCATGCGTTTGATCTTCAGATGGTGGCACTGTTTTGGAAAGTTATGGTACCTTTAGGAAGGTAGACTCTCTCTCTCTGAGCAAATGGGAACTGTGGACAAGCTTTAAGATTCAGATCCTAGCCTACTTCCAGTCTACTCTCTGTTCCCTGACTCTGTATGCACTGGGTCCAGCCACCACCTGTCCCTGCCGACGTGCCCTCTCCACACCTAAATAAACTCTATTCTTCTTTTACGCCGCAAGGCCAAAGTAACTCCTCTTTTCCTAATCTGCTTTTGTCATAGCAATGATGAAAGCAACTGATACTCCTTAGAGATGGGCAAAGGCAGGGAGATTGGGACTGTGCTGCCACAAATCAGAGAACCGCAAAAAGCAGGGACAGAGGGACAAGCTCATATTAGTTCACAGCCCTGTGGAGGACTCAACCTTGTGCCACCTTGATTTTGGACTTATAAGCTGGGACTGAGACAAATTTCCATTGTGGAGGCTACCCAGTTTGTGACCCTTTATGTGAATACAGAGATTCTTGAGTGTCTTGAAGGTACACGCTCTGCATCAGCACCGTAATGTCTATTCATTGGTTGAGTAAGTGAACCGAGAGATTTTTAATCTAAACTTTGTGTGTAATAAGAGGTTTTTAAAATGGGATTTTAGGTAGACAAGACTGTACCTTTTAGATTAGGCAGGAAAACAAGGTGTGGGGGACCAAACGATCTCATCTGTCTTCTTAAACCCACAGTTTGTCATATGAACTTTGTCCAGTTAACATCTGAGACTCAACCATTAGACTATGATACCAGAGATGAAAATACCTTGAAGATGTATTGTAACGCTAAGATAATTGAATTTATCTAGCATAAATATGTTTTATGAGCTCATTCTCAGCTCCCTCCTCTTTCTTTCTCCTGATGCCAACCAAGGATTGAACTCAGGGCCTTGCTCATGCCAGGCAAACTCTTTATCATTCAGCTATAGCCCCAACCCTAAACGTTGCTCTTGGTGTAACTCCATGAATATGTTTCTGCACACCTTGCCTTTCCCGCCTGCACGGTAGGTGAGTTTTCGCTGACTTCCTCCTAGAATTGATGAGATGTGAACTGTGTTCCAGACTGTGCCTTCTTCCTGTGTTCTCCTTAAAAAACATCTATCCTTATGAAAGTAACTGGGAGAGTAAATTCCTTTCTGGCTCACGGGTAGTACAACGAAGAAGTTCTGTCACCAGGATCATGCGTGGAACTTCTCTTGGCCTCCTGTTCCTTGTGATTCCCCATTAGAAAGTTCAAAGAGAACATGGGACACAGAATGTGGGAGATGGGAAGGGTTTGCTGCAGAGTCTCAGGGCTGAGAGTGGACAGTGGCCAAAGGGGCCATGGTGCTGATCTACAATTTTAACAAGTTTCATCTAATTTTTAAAGTCTTTAAAATGGGCAATTTTTTTTTTAAAGCAGCATTTTCTTGTCCAGGTAAGTGACAGACCCATTTGAACTGGGAGGAGAAAAAGAGTATGCCTCTGTCCTTTATCACAGAGCCACGGTTAGATATTAATAAGTTTTGTCCAGTAATATAACTCAGATCCCTGTCTATTGACAGGGATCCTGCAGTCTTATTTTTACAAGCTGCTAAGTATGTGTATGGGGCTTCCACCTTCCTTGACCCCCAAGCTTGTTATTACCTAACTCGCTACCTACCTAACAGTTTGTACATGACTTTGACCCATAGCCTTCTCTCCTGTGCCGTATTGCCATTCTCAGCTGTTCTTGTTTTGTTTCTATGGCTTGGACAAAATACCCTGAGACTAAGCAGCTTGGAGGAGAAAGTTTATTTTAGGTCACAACTCCAGGCTCCATACCATCAGTGCAGTGAAGTCACAGCTTCCGGAGCTTGAGAGCTGGTTACAACATATCCACAGCCAAGAGCAGAGATTAATGAACAGATGGTTGCTTAACACTCAGCCAGCTTCCTCTTGTCCAGTCCACGATACCAAGCCGAGGGAATGGTGCCACCCACAGTCAGCTGAGTCTTCTCACCACAGTTAGCCCTGTTATGAATATGTCCCATAGACATGTCCAAAGGCCACCTGCTGTAGATACTCCTTTATTGAGACTTGTCCCTAGGCGGTTTTACATTTGTCAGATTGACCATTAGCGCTAACTATAACATGAAACACCAACCAATCAGAAATAGTCAGAAGTACCAGGCCCTTGCCACAAGTGGTTCTTCCAGTAGGCTGTAAAAGAAATGCTTATTACATCTCTGGCCCAAAGTTTGTGGGCTGCATGAATCACTCAGATGTCAACGTTTGCCTTAGGTTATCCTGTCTGGCACCTACTTTTAAAGGCTGGATATCACTCAGGTTCGTTTAATGTTCACATGGTTTTATATAGCTTTTCAAAGTTGTAGAAACTTATCAAAATACACTATCTATCCATTTATATGTTTCATGTCCAGTATTTTGGTGTTGGTGAGGTCTGGGGAATTACTTTATGATGTTTGAAGGGGCTATTCCTAATTACCTTCCAGAACTGAAGTATATATGGGTATATTCAATTATGCACATTGCTCTGACTAAAAGTATTGAAAACTGATTTTAAATTCTGATAATGAAAACAACAAAATGTCAGCAAAATGCTAAGTTATGTAGGGGCAGGAAAACAATAGACAATGCTGTAAGTAGCTTTACTTTCGCAAAACAAGCACTCATGCCTAGATAGAACGCCTCGACATTTGAAAAAAACTCATGTTTAGACTGATAACACTCATGGGTTGTGGATACCTTTATAAAATGAGAAGCAGAGCCACCCGGTGTTAATAGGCGAAGAGCACACTGGTCAGGGAAAGGAGAAAGCACGCCATTGTTAGCATTTAAGAGTCCTTTCTGTTTTCTTCATCCTCACTCCCCCCCCCCCCCCCCCCCCCCCCACCGCAGCTTTACAAGTGGAGAATCACAGACTGCAGCCCGTGTGCCTCACAGATAGAGCATCTATTTTATACTACAAGCATTTAGTTTTCCTTGCATTATCAGAAACAAGTGCCCGGGAGTGAGGGTTTTGATTCTTGGGAGGCTAGCTGGTTTCTGCTTGAGACCACGGGCCTTTGAGATACCAACATTAACTCCTTTGCTGTCACCAGGACTGAATAGTCCCAAGGGGATGGGGAGGGGCTCAGCCTTGGGAAAGGAGGAGCTGCCATCAAGTAAATTCTATTAGTGATTTGACAAAAGGCAGGGAAGGGGCCAGACCTGCACAGGACAAAGGGCTCTTGGTGCTCCACTTTTCAGAGGAAAGCTATTCAGCCAGGCAAAGAGAGGACCTTTACAGGTCTCACAAGGCCCAGGGAAACAATTTGGATTTCTTGGCTTGCTCCCCCAACTCCTTTCCATTTTCTCGCATCGTGTGGTAGACGAAGAAACTGCTTGTTAGAAAGCGTGTTTAAAGTCCCCATGTCTTTTCTCTAAGCATTGTTCTTGTACATCATAAAACAAAACCAAAGCGAGCCGATTCTCCCCTTCTTCAAACTTACTCACATTATGTGGGTAGCTGCACTGCATAGCCTAAAACCCAAGTTTAGTAAAAGGTGTTCATTCAAGGAAAATCCCACGTTCGATCCAGCTTGGGGCCTCTGCACCTCAGAGGTCTTCCCTCCACTGGTCGGCCCTGAGAAAAGGGAATATGCCTACTCCCTGCTCACCCAGGCAGGGGAGGCCCCGTGGTGGACCTGCGTGCTGGCGTTGGTGGACCTGCGTGCTGGCGTGCATGGCTGCTGTTGGAAGTGGCCGGCTGTTCATTTCCTGCAGGAAAACCCTGCCTGTGGAATCACTGCAGGGCCGCCTCAAGGAGCTCTTGAGAGCAGAAGTGTTTTGGTGTTATCGAGAGGGGCTCATTATATGGAGGAGGGAATCAATTCAGACTGACTTTAATGGGATGGGGAGTCAAGCTGCACTGAGGCCCCGTGACAAAGAGAATTTAAAGTGCCCCGTATTTATTATGCTTTTTCTCTTTAATTATGTCTGTCTTTAATATTCCACTGTTAGCGCCTTTAATGTTTTCTCTTCTCCACATTTTTGGCATTTTTATGATTTGCAGTTTCATTCTAAATGGGCACATGTCATAATGTCATCTAATTTTATTGATTAAAAAAAAAAGCCCCTGTTTCCTGTGGCTTTGGGCCAAGGCGTACTATTATTACTTATCATTCTATTTTTTCCTCAGATTATGTAGCCCGTGTAATGTAAAGTAAAAGAATGTTCCCCATTTGAAAAGGAGATTTAGTGCTCTCTTGCCGTCACCTTGGGGAAGTGAATGGTGGGTCTTAGAGTCAGATTCTTGACATCTAAAAATATCTCTGGCCAGTTGAGAGTGCTCAGCGAATGTCTGATGGATGAATGAATGATATTGGCACAAGAGTTTGTGGATGTGTGTGTGTGTGTGTGTGTGTGTGTGTGTGTGTGTGTATGTCGTGCATAAAAGCATGCATGCCTATGCAGGTCCACCTCTGTGCCCGAGGAGATCGGAGGACAACCTGAGGTGTTACTCAAGTGCTGTGTCCCTCCCTTCCCTGAGACAGGGTCTCTCACTGGTTTGGAACTCAGTAAGGCCAGGCTGACTGGCCAGTGAGCCTCAGGGCTCCTCTTGTCTCTGTCTCCACAGTGCTGGGGTTACCCTTACACCCAACACATTTCATAGGCTTCTGGGGATCAAAGACAAGCACTTTACCTCACTAAGCTTTCTCCCCAGCCCTCTCGTTAATATCTGGGCAGTAGGGTTTCACTGTGCATGTCTTCTCACTGAGGAGACTTGGTATTTCTGTGGTAAGTGAGTACATAATGTGGTCACATAAAACCAAATTTTAAATGTTCCCACTTTTTGGTTATTCTCTTTGTTCTTTAAACTGATGAAACAAAACACTAACTGTGTGCTAATTGCATACACATCCCCTTCTTCCTTTCCTCTCCATTCCCCTTCCCTTTGTCACATCTTAAGGGGAGACACACAGACGCGAGGAGGAAGCCATGCCTGCTCTCTCATCTCCCAGCCTACCCAGGGTTTATTCCTAGCAACTATGAATCTAGTCCACTCCATTTTCATCAATTAAGGTTATGCCTGAGACTCTCCAAGCAAGGAATAAACTCCCCCTTTTCATTATTTTGTAAACAAAAGCCCCCTGAGAAGGCTATGGCTTAATTTTTCTCAGTGGTCCAGCCTTGGAATCTTGGCTTCAGCAGGTCCCAGTCCCTTCTCTTCTGTTCTCCTCTGTGTGAGATGGTTAAGAGCAACAGAGAAAACAGCCTCGACCTTAGGAAATGAGATGGGCTCACAGCACAACTAGAAGGATCAGGCAGAATAGGCTCATGAGCTACAGGAAATGCTGCGAGCCACTCTTAAAATTCTGACCTCATTGGTTTGTTTACATTGTTAGGGCCTGGATACCTTGTTAGTGACTAGGGACTTCCGAGCGGATGAGACTGGTCCTACTCGAAGAAGATACTACCCTTGCAGTGTTGGGAACAAGATGGGGCATGAGTGCCCGCCCGTACCTAACATTGAACTTGGAAGGTTCCGGTACAGCCAGAGACAAAAGGGCTCAACACCCCATGCCTTGGAAGTGTGCACTTCCCAGAAGGAGAGGAAAGGAAGTCAGAGGTGCCAATCACAGGATCTGATCGGTTCTGCCAAGGAGTGTAGACCTCATCTTGAAGACCAAGAGGAACTCCTGGAAGGCTTTAAACAGTTCAGCAACTCTTAGGGGAGACATTTTAATCATTCCCTGGAGAGGGATAAATTTACAAGCAGGGACACAGGAGGTTGGCAGAGGAATAGAAGGTAACAGCAGTGGTTGCTGTCTTGAAGCCAGTATTGGGGACCATATCCATAGGGGTACATGATGAGAATGGAGGGACGGACCATGCTGATATGCTTGGGTGCAAAAAAGGAGGAGAGGTTGGACCAGGCATGGCACTGGGTCTCCTAGGTCTAGTGAAGGACCATAAGGAGTTGTTCGGTTGTCTTTGATCTGCAAGTAAAGGCTAGTGCTCCTCAAAGCTTCCGGATCGGCATCCCTGAAGGCCAGGGCCATCTTCTGTTTCATCACAGTGGACAGCAAGGCAAGGATGTGGAACCCTGTAGAGCTTTGCAGAAATTTGGCAAAGGACCACAGAGTGTTGCAGGCACACGCCCGGACTATTGAGCAGTTTGAGCTGAACAGAGGCTCTTCTCGTCAGATAAAAGGTTACGATCTTTTTCCTCGGGTTGGGGTGATAGCCCCACCAGGAAAGCGCATGCCTTGTAAGCATAAAGACCCAAAAGCAAAGCCCCAGAATCCATGAAGGAAACAGTACGGTATCGAGATGCTGGTTTTTAATCTCAGCGCCAGGGAAGCAGAGATAGGCGGATCGGATCCCTGGGACTCAGTAACCAGCCAGCAGGTTACTGAGTAAGCCAGCTTGGTAAGACCAGTGAAAAAGTGTCCCACAGACAAGGCACACAGCAGCTGAGTAATGGCACGTGAGATTGCTCTTTTGGTGACATAGTCACATGTACACACAGCCACAAGGGCATTTGCACCACATGAACATACGTGATACACACAGTTATTTCTTTTTTTTTTTAAATTATATATATATTTTTTTTACATTTACGTATTTAATGGATGAGTGCGCTATCTGCATGTCCACCTGCGTGCCAGAAGAGGGCATCAGATCCCATTACTGATGGTTGTGAGCCACCACGTGGTTGCTGGGAATTGAACTCAAGACCTCTCTGGAAGAGCAGCCGGTGCACTTAACTGCTGAGCCATCTCTCCAGCACTCGCAGTTATTTCTTAGTGTTCCTTGGGAATTGGTTTAGTTATAATAGTTGTGCTATGCTCTCCGTGTGCGTGTGTGTGTGTGTGTGTGTGTGTGTGTGTGTGTGTGTATTATGTACATGCATGTCTATAATATTTCTTGCAGATCCCCTGTCACTGGAGAGGGTCTTCCTTGGTGCCTCTAAGGTGGCGTGGTACTTGTGAAATTGATAACTAGAAAGTAGAAGGTAGTCACGAACTCATCTTCTACTAAAGCAAGTCAAATAGCACAGTGGTAATGGTTTGTTTTGGTGCCATAATCTAAACTAAATTTGAACCAATGGCTTGAAAGTGAGCAAGCCCACAGGCCCTTATCAGTCTCCTGAGACGTGTGATCTACTGTGGACATTTGTGTTGGCCTGATTATTATTGTGTCTGGCTATAATTATAGTATTTGGGAGGCAGAGGCAGGAGGATCAGGGATTCAAAACTAGCCTTGGCTTCATAGTTTGAGGTCAGCCTAGGTTACTCTTACCCCTCTACTCTCAAAAGGGAACTAAAAATAAAATTAATTGTTTTAAGTAAATTACTATGGAAATGTAGCCAGCAAATCCATGGTTAAAAAAAAAATACATTAGGAACTCAGAAACACACCTCACATTTTTTCTTAAAAAACAAAAACCAAACCAAACCAAAACAAACAAAAAAAACAAAAACAAAACCTGCATAAGGGATAAAATGTGAATGAAAGAAATGATTCATTTTATTGGAGTAATTGCAACAGCGGCTCCTGTTTTCATCCATCATACTCCTGAAATAAAAATATAGTGAGGGAAAAGTAATATTTACCTGGAGATGAAGTTTAACATAAGAGGCAGATAAAAGTCAGTTTTTTTCTAGAGGAAGAAACTGAAAATGAGCTGCGGATCATAATTCCAGCAGAAACTCATCATTATGGACTAGGAGTTGGGGTGAGATCATCGTGGAACGGGAGCCAGAGTGAGCGCAATCTCTACCCAATATTTTTTTTTTTTTGAGGCACAAATGTAGCCAGGAGTGACTCATTCAACAGGGTGCTTCAGAGGTGGAGGGTCCTGGATATAAATGGGTGAGGCTGCAGTGAGGGAAAACCGTAACCTTGGATCCACCCTTGTCATCGTCCGGTGAGTTCAAAGGAATCCACTGCTCTGATTCCGCTCTGTGCCTTGTGGGTTCGTACTGCAGGGACCTCAGGTGACTCAGCTGGCTCTTGCATCTGCCCAGCTCTGTCTCTGCTTCTATGTAACTTTCCTTCCTGTAGGCAGGTTAGCTAGAAGGGACGGGGAATGTGAGGAAGGCGTGTGGACTCTGCTCCCTGGGTTTCCCTAAGCATGGGCAAGGGCAGCTAGAACTGGGGTCTTGGTGCCTACCCGATCTGGGAGGAGCCGGAGGGAGCCAGGAAGGAAGGGGTGGCTTTTCCCTCACTTTTTATTTACTATGTGGGGATGTCAGCATGGGATACCAGGAAGTGAAGGAGGCTTAGGAGAAATCTGGGTCCAGTTTTCTGGGGCTAACTGTCTTAGTTGCAGATGTGTTTTAAAAGAACAAGTCAGACCATGCATCCATCAACTACTAATTGAATTTTTACTTATTACTGAAGATCCTGGAGTTAGTGCCCAAACTGGGTTCCTACTTTTATGGAACTTACATTCTGGTTAGTAGTGGCATTCTCATAGACCACTGGATGAGTGAACAGAAGGTGCGTGACAGAAGGCAGGGTAAGGGGTGAGAGAAGAAGCAGATGATATTTAGATGTGATGATGAAGGGGAAACCTGTTTGCTCGGACGTGTGACTGATAGGGACCGTGGACACATTGAGCTCGGTGCATGGTCTCATAGTTAGCTACTGACCAGCGCTAACTGATGATTCCTGTTCACGGGCATGCCGTCAGCCTGTGCCACCTGTGAAGTATAGGGACTTTGGCTTAGGGCATGTTTATACTGGCATTCTATACCTGTATATTCAAAACAAAATTATTTGCATCTGCAATTTTCATTCCAGAGCTAGCTAATCATGTTTCAAGGAAAATCAGAATAAGTTAAATGTTTCATGTAGATAAATATTCTCACAGGACTATCCTGTCCCCCCCACCCCCATCAATACAATGTTAAGTCAACATCCATGCCCATTGACTTTGTGTCAGGCGGCATCCTGGGTACTGGGGAACAAAGGCATAGACTAGAGTCTTGGCCTTCAGGGAGCTTGCGTTCTTTGCCCACCACTGGCTTTAATAGAACCGGCAGGAGCGATTTATATGCTGACGAGGCTCCGAGTTTAGAAAAACAAGTTGCACTCAAGTGTTAACTTTGATGTTTGTTTAGTTTTATAAAATATGTACGAGGCTTTTCCATTAGTGAATAAGACTTTCAAAAAGCTTTCAGAAGCTCATGTCACGAGTAGTTAAATATCACTAAAGGAGAGTCTCAGGGCTCTGGCAGCTCGGAAGCTTAAGTACTGCATGCGGTTTGGATGCCTGGCCAAACTGAAGCCCCCCTTGCCCATCCGATCTGAGGCCACACCAGTCCAGCAGATTCACTTCATCTAAAATATCCAGGTGCCACCAGACTCCACGTGCATGCTGCAGCTCCCCGCTATTCTGTGGCAGCGTAGCATCCTCTGGCATGCTGGGAAAAGTTAGGGGCGAAGCTCACAAACAGGACATGTAATAGGGATGAGGTGGCGCGCACTTGGACAAAGAGCTTTATTCTTGAGACCCAAGTAGGGGCTAATGAAGTAAATAAGCAAACCACACCCAGGAGTTGCCTTTCAGAGATAATTTTCGATTTGCAGCAAACTTTACACTAGGATAAGATAAGATACTTGCTTAAGGGCCAACCCTAGATTTCCTTCACATACTGTGCTGTATTGTGTTCCACCATCTTCCTTAGCCCCTAGAAGGATTTAACCTTTCTTTCATGTCTATGCTTTCCTATATAAGATATCTATCTATCTATCTATCTATCTATCTATCTATCTATCTATCTATCTAT
>JADRCD010213091.1:46979-65040 GCA_019843815.1 Montemys delectorum
AGGGGGAGGAGGGAGGGAGGGGAGAAGGAAGAGGGGAAGGAAAAGGGAGGGGAGGGGAGGAGGAGGGAGAAGAAGAGGGGGAGGAGGAGAGAGAGGAGAAGGGGGAAGATGAGGAAGGGAAGGAGTGGGGTATGTGGGGTCATTAGGTCACTGTCATAGCCATGTTTTTGCTCTGACTGAAATTAAGCTACTTATGGGATATCAGAAAAAGGAGTGAGGTGGTTATGTTTCTGGAGGATCATTCCACCAGCTCTTGGAGAGTGGATTGAAGAAGGGCCGAAATGGAAGAAAGGACGCCATGAAGAGGCTGCTGCCTGCTCCAGGGAAGGGGAGAGAGTGGCTTGGGCTGCAGAGATAAACACAGAACTGGGAGATGTGGTTGGATCCTGATTGTATTCTGAAAGTTGCACCAACAAGACTGGGGTGATGGTTCGACTCTTGAAATCAGAGACTCTTAGCCTACAGTTTAAAAACCTTAGGCAAGGGGCTGAGCGTGTGGATCAGTCAGATACAAGCATGAATCCCCAAGCTGAATTGTCAGCCCTTGTGTGAAAACAACAGGTGTACACACAGGTACACATTCCAGCACTGGGCACCGATACACAGGAGGATCTTCAGGCCAGCCAGTCTAGGTGACCTGCTGATCTCCAGGTTGAGTGAGAGATCTTGTCTCAAAGATCAGGTAGAAAGTGACTGAGGAAAGCACCTGCTATTGATCTCTAACCTATGCATGCATTCATATGTGCACATACAACTCCATACACGCATATAGATACACAGATTTATACACGTACTTTAGCACCATTTTAACAAACATTAAAACACCAGGAGAATATACACCTGTACTGTGCTTTCAAGACTAAAGAGCATTTATCTGCATTATTCTAAGTGATTATATGCAGTAGAGATTATATCTCATTTTTCATACTATGTGGGGAAGATCTGGTGCTATTCGACACTCTGGGCAAGCTTACCAGTCAACGGAAGATCAGGCCCTGAAACTCAGTTTTCCTGCATGCTTAGCATCTTACAGTAATCTGCCTGGGTCAATGCTGGGGTTGTAGCTTATACCATCTCAGCATCCTGGTCCCCTGAGGAGCTGAGTCAGTGTGAAGTATCTCTGATACTGTCATTGGCTATCACGTTGCCACGTGAGTTCTGTGGAGATGGAGCTGGTGACTCGTAGTGGAGTCCAGATGCTCTTGCCCTTGGCATGAACTTGTCTTGTGACCGGTGTCTCTGCTTCACCCACTTTGGGTCTCTTTGCTTTTATCTTGTGACTGGGTTGATTGTCTCTGGTTTGAGGACACACTCTGAATGTCTAGAATTGAGCAAGATTGATTAATACAACTAATGGTTACCGCCATTACTTAAAACCCCAGTTGCCAACTAGTCAACTCAATATCCTAGTTACCACCGTTTTATGAACGTGGGCAACACCTGGCAGTGAGTTAGTGTGTTTTGTTCTTTGGCATCTTTTGAAAGATTGCCTCACCCGTTGACCTGGTGGGTGGATTCAGGGTTAAAGAGACTGACAAAATCAATTCATGGATATATATATATATATATATATATATATATATATATATATATATCCATCCATATATATGGCTTTCACAAAACAAAGCCTTACCCATTTAGTTCATCACACGTAATAACATCAAAACACCTTAACCTCAAAATCATTAGTCTTAAATATCTCAATCAATATGGATTCTCTCAGAAATCAATTTGCAGCTACAAATATGATTGTTTAATAATTCACAAGCTGTGGGCCTCCAGGCTACGGAAGATTAGTGTGGCAGAAGGTACAGAGGTGGTTTTTTTTTTTTTTTTTTTTTACCTCAGATAAGATTTCAATTAAAAGGGGACAGTGCCTGAGAATATTTTCACAATAGCCGTGCCCATCTTTTGTGTCTGTATATATTTTGAGGTGTGTGTCCTACTTGGGGGAAATCAATTTAGTTGTGCTTCATTGTTCTTTCTCAGATAAGAGTTATTTAGCTATCTTCCTGAAGTATCATAAATATTTTATTAAGAGAAATCATCGCAAATTTTGGTTTTACTTACTAGATTAAAAACAATAATTTTAAATGGCTAATGACTGGTGCCAACTTGCATGAACATTCCTTGCCGCAGAACTGGGGAGGAAGGACACATGCCTCTTAGGATGCGTCTGGTAACTGTTCCCTGGCTGTTCTGCTTGATATGAGAGAAAGTAAATTTTATTTGGTAACCTTTGCATGAAGGGGCCCTTGCCTAATGGCATCAGTTTGGGTGATATGAATTAGCAAGGCTTGTGGTTCTACCACACATGTAACTTTCACTACAGACTGTTACACACACACACACACACACACACACACACACTCACACACACACACATACACACAGACACACACACATACACACTTTATTTAGACCTGGCTTCATGCCCACTTTCCATCCTACCATTACATAATGTGGAAACAGTATTTACTAATGGTCCTTCTAGGTTACACTTTAATTCTTTCTTTCCTGTCTTTTCTGGACCAACTTCTATGGCCCACAAATCTCCGTAAACCCTTGTAAGAAAAGAGCAACCCCACCCCCACCCAGAGCAGTTTCTCAGCCACAGACTGAAATGTTCTACATGATTTCATAACGGAATAGATAACTGTTGGAATGAGGGTTGCCAGGGTCACTACTGTACACCCTGGAGGATGTCCTGTCACCTGAATGACTTGGTTCTGCCCCCACCCTGGGCCACACCCCCATGTAGGGCTGGGTGACCTTTCTGTCTATTTGCATAATCTTCCTTCCTTAGATTTATTCTCTGTGCCTGGGTCAGAAAACGGGGCTCATTAATAAACATTTATTGAGCACCAACAGGGTATTATGTTCCAGACATATTCCCTTCCCTGTAGGGTTGGAATCCACAATTTTGGCTCCCAGCAGTCACCTCTGCCCCGATTTTGAGAAGGGCAAGTTATGCAAGCAATTGAAAAAGGACATTCAAATATTTGTGTACTTCAAAGGGAGATAGTCCTTCATCAAAAACGTCCTTTTAGATGATCAGAACTTCTAAATATTCCACTTGTCTCCTAAAGCAGAGTGAACTCTGAGTCTCTCCATTCAGAGAAGCCAGGATATGGTTAAAATATTAGCACTCTCTGATAATAATTAGATTCTCAGGTTAAGCATCTGTGTAGTTAGGTACGAGGAGAGGAGGGGGGGAACCTCATAAAAGAGGAGACTGGTTTCAAGGTCATCGACATATAATTTTTAAAGTCACTGGGCTAGGTAGCCATTGTGCTAAAAATTCGATCAGTAGGCAAAGTTGAAGCCGACCCGATGTTGGGATGTGTGAAGCTTTTTACTGAAGCATGATAAATAATTGAAAATGCCTTCAGCAAATTCCTGCCTTAATGGGAAAATACTTTGTCATGCAGCTTTTCAATTAGTACCCACTAATTCAAATTGGTTTATCATTTAGCCAACTGCACATTAGATTTTTAGTGATGCATTTTTCTCATCTTCGTTTTTTTGTTTGTGGATTTTCCAGTTGGTAGTAAAACTTGGAAAACTCCTCTAGTGTGGCTCCCAGTAGTTCTTGGCATTTTTTTATTTTTAAAACCATCAACAAACACCCAGAAGATTATCAAAAGCTAAGCATGAACAGGGGCTCCACTGATTAGGGCTTTGGAGAAGCTAGACCAGTCAGAGTCTGTGAGGCTGGACAGAGAGAAGCAATGATCTTCCATATGACTCAGCTTCCCTTCAGGCCCAAAGCAGCCCACATGTGTAGGCTTCGGAAGGCATACTGTATCACTGATGTAAAATCCTGTTTGCAGATTCCTATGAAAGGCCTAATAGTTAAAAATGAGGCTCCAAAAAACATCAGCCAGTCAATCAATTAGGTATTTATTAAGCGCTGAAGGTGAACTCATTGTTGAATTAGATCAATTGTTGCAGTCAGTAGAAAATAAAATCAATTTATCTCTGTATGTCCCCACCCCCAACACACACATATACTTTGATGAAGGGGAAAGCCAGCCCCAAAATAAAGTAACCCAGACAATAGGAGGATGCTTTCAGCCTTTCTCCACTTAGTGCTAGTGAGCATCTCCACTTCTAGGTGACTTACAGGACGATTTTCCTTAAATCTTTACTGCCCCACCACCGCCACTTAAATATCACTTCTTTGATAGTACTAATGATATATCTGTGCTTTATTTTCATAGCACAGAGTAACAACTGGTGCTCAGTAGACAGGAAATGAAGAGATGCCTGAAGGTATTAATGACAAAATCATGTTCTTCAGATTTCCCAAACAAGGTGACAGAGCGTACAGAACCTGAAGACCCAAGCAGAAGCAAGTTCAAGAAGGAGGAGACGCGGAAGCTGAGAAAACTCCTGCTGGATACAGCAGGGGAGGCCAGACGTTATGTCAGCATGCCCCAAGTTGGAATATATGGGCATAGATCTAACAAAACATAGGCAAGATCTTTACGAGCAAAGCTACACAACGCAGGAAGGAGATCAGCAAACTAAATAGACAGATCATTATTCCATGTCGATGGGTAGGCGTTCTCAATAGCAACAGGATGTCAGCTCTTCCAGCCCTCATCCAGGGACTCGATGTATCACCCGTCAAAACCTCAGAAAGCTACTCTGTGGTATTGACACACCCGTTTATAAATGGCCATAGAGCGGCACAAGACTTAGGCTAGCTGAGGCACTGTTGAAGGAGAGCAGAGTTGGAGAGCCAACAGTGGACTTAGCTAGAAGTGCATAGAAGTCGCAGCAATATTGGCCAAGGATAGATTTAAAGAATGGTAAAGTGGAGTAGAGAGCCCAGAAATACAGTAAAAGGTTAATTGATCTCTGAAAAGAGGAGCAACGGTAATATAAAGGGAGAGGGACATGCTCCTAAACAAGGTTGGGAGAGCAGGCGTCCACAGGCAGTAACCAGACCCTACTCAGATCTTAAATTCTTCACAGACATGAGCTCAAAGTGTTTCATATAACTACAAGTAAGAGACACAAATATGAAATCCCCAGAAGACACCGTGGGATGCCACTGACCTCCAATGTGGCAATGAACTTGGGGTGACACCAACGTACGGTTAGTACACAAAGGGCATGTGTAATAGCATTCATAACATTTTAAGAGATACTTTGTGAAAGATGCTGCCCTGCAAAAGGGCATGGGAAGGCAGCTTACACGCTACGAGAAAAGATTTGCAAGCAACGTGCCCAACGAAGGCTTGTTAATCAAAAGATACAAAACCTTAACCAGTAATCTAAAAATGTACAAAAGATCCGAACAGACACCACCAAAGTAGGTTGACAGATGGCAGATGAGCACGTGAAAAGACACTCCACATTCCACACCATTAGAGAGCTTCGGATGTAAGTAACGGTGGTCAGACTGAAACAAGAGAGCTCTCGCTCAGGAAAATTCATGGAGCCTTGTTGACAAGGGTAGAGCACAGGAGCGCTGAGGTCTGTGACCTGAATAACAAGTAGGGCCAGACAGAAAAGGTAATCAGCCTACGGGCTGAGAGTTTTATCCTTCTATCTTTAGAGTACACGGCGCCTGTTCTTACAAAGGCAACCGTGCTGTATGGGGCCAATTGGTTTGGACACTGGTGGCTGCTTTTGTAATGTTCCACAGTATGGTGGCCTTCACAACAGGCGATTTTAGAGGAGAAGATGGGTCTAGCTTTATTCTCTGCAGAAGTGAACTGAGGCTCCCTGGACTCTGCAGGTGGAGAATGTAGGGAAGTAATCGTGTGGGAGAATAGCCCCGCAGGACTGTACTCTCAAGCCATGGATGAGCCTTTACCTGTTAGGGCCTCCACCTTCCATGGCTGGATTCTGCTCTGTTACGGATGACTCTTGGGGATGAAGTAGGACTTGAGTGTGAAGAAGTGATGAGTGTGTCTATAAGAGAAACCAGAGCCAAACCTAAGGTGCGGGAGAAGCCTGGAGCACTCTTGGAGGCAGAATGGGCAGATGCAACAAACCTTTGTTAGAACTTTGTCCTCCAACCAAATTCTTCCCTTGGCAAACATTACATCATTGCCTCAAGTGTGGGGTATACAATCCAGTGTCTACATTTTCTGGAGCTCCTGGGAAATGCAGACCTCTTCCAGTCCTCACCCCAGACTGATTGAATCTGTGTTGTAACAGGGTCTTTGACAATTTAGCACAGTGAACTTTGAGAAGAGTGGTCTAAAAGGTCAGTTTCTGATTCAGAACTTGTGGGTTAGAATGAAGCCTTAGGGTATAGCCGCAGAACAAGAACCATTCCCAGCACCTGCCAGCATCCTAGGGAGCTGTGTGCACACCTACACATTTATATTGTTTAAGAGTAGCTCCCGTTCAGAACTGGGAGTGCGTCCGATGGAGTGCTCAGTCATTGAGATAATGGATACAGGCCATCAGAAGGTTTAGGACAAGTAGAGAGTTGGGGTTCCAGTACATGTATGATTTAGAAGTGGGCTGTAACCCAAGATAAGCACATCCCCTGGCCCTGTGATCATCTCCTACACTGAAATACAGCTGTAGGACTGACAGCTAAGATACAGGGTGCAGGTTAAGACCCCTGGTCCTGGTATGATGTTCCTGTTAGGTGAATGTGTCTCTTTCATGTGAGATTATTCTGGCAATGACAGTCAAACTAAAGTTTCTCCAACCAAGGAAGTGATGAGAAGTTGGACATTTTGAGTTGAAAGTTCATCTTATAGAGATTGAAAAACATGAATCTGCTGGAAAGCAGCCAGGGTCATAGAACACCTTCCGAGTTGACAGCTCACATGGAGGTCTGAATTTTGTGACATTTTGCATTGTTTGGAGAAAAGATGTTTCTCAGGGATATTAGGGGATTAACCCTTGGCACAGTGAAGCTATGAATGAGGGAGAGACGCTGACCATGCAAGTGTATTTAAGGTTACATACCTGCTCGACACATCCATAATACATTTGGCTAACATCTCTATGGTTAATCAAAAACTAGCTCTCCGAAGATATTTTGTACCTTCTTTCAAAATCTGACTCTCCATCAAATGGAATTTCTTAGAGAAAAAAAAAAAGTAATGAAATGTGATTAGTGCAAATGTCTCTGAAATTTATTGTACTATTAAAATCCTATTGGGTCTTTGTTTATGAAATGTATTTTTCTGTATTTGAGGTTTAGGAAGGCGTGATAATGAGGCTGTGAAGATTCATGGCCTCTTTTCTATGGCTTAATTTAGGCTCTATATCAAATATGTAAAATAACATTATATCTTCCCACCACCTCTGTGCATCATACATTTTATTTTTATTTCCCTGCTGGAGATTTTTTTCCCCTTCTTTTCTCATTTTATAAATACAGAGCTACTAACATTTTTAATATGGACAGGTATTATCTGGACCAGAATGAAGAGCAAGTTTGGATGATGAGTTTTCCCTCTAGGGTCAAGTAAACACAGGGCTATGCTCCGTGTCAGCCATTACACTCTTCCCTGCAGATGTCCTCCTTACGGGCATACTCCACTCTGTGCTACCATTGTCTAGACATTTTATCGTGAGCATCTCAGCAGAGTTGCCCACGGGGTAAATGCAGACATAAGCAGGCTAGACGTACACTTGGAAGGGGGAGCGGTGGGATCAGAAGCCTACCTGTGACCTCAGAAGGCGTCGTTCTTTGAAGGGTCCTTCTGAGCAAAGCATCCTGTATCTTTCCATATGCAATTCTCAGGCTCGGCCCAGGGTTCCTTTGCTCTTTGCCTATAGTATGCTAATGGTTTCACGTGGTTCCAGAAGATAAAGATCAAAGCCCCTACACAGTGCCAGGAAGTCTGGTCTGACCCTCGTAGTGCCTTCTAGCTTTTCTCTCGCTGGTGCCTTCTGCCCAGTAAGGCTGCCCTGTTGCCCTCACTTAGATCCTTGGGATCATCTGGATGCACACGCCTATGGTAGTGTCTCCTCAGAATCACCAAGACTTGCTTTGTCTAGTTCATATGTCTTCCTCTTTAAAATAGCACCCTTCCCCTCTCATCATATGATAGCCATGCCTGGCTTTCCTGTCTGATACAGGTTCTCAGATCCCTTATTTTTGTTGAATAATGTCCTTCTCTCAATGAAACAGATTCCCTAAGGTGGGGACTGTATCCCTCCCCCCCCAGCATATACTACAGAGCCCAGAGAAAACCATATATACACACATATATGGTTTTATGTTAAGGGATCAATGGACATATTTCTATCTTCTCTCCTCCAAGACTCTCTAAGGGCAGCCTGCATGGTAAACAGTTGCTGTGGTATCATTAAAAGGCTTTTATAGGTCAGAGGCTCATTTTTAAAACTTTATTTGGAGATAATGAAGGTAGAGAGACAAGTCCTTATTCAAGTTTGGCCAGAGGGATCCCACTAGTGCTGTGGCAGGAAATAGGATGATGCTTTCAAGCCCTTGGAGACTCCAAGAAAGATGGCGTGAGTGTTTGGGAGCAGAGCTGGTTAGTGAGCCCAAGTTATTCCAAGCCCAGTTCTGAGCAGCAATATTGGCTATTCTTCTCCCTTCCCTTCCATTTCAGGCAGGATCGCTTCTCTAAAGCAATGATAATGTGTAGCCTCAGAAGGCAACTCGGCCACCTCTCTCGCCATCCTCACTATGGACACTTCCTGTTGCCTACTGCATATTGCTCTCACTGACATTTGACAAATCCTGTTGTCTTCCATACAGACCAACCACACTTACCACTTACAGTGTGCAAAGTGGTTTTAAGTACAGCAACCTCATTACGTTTTCCAGCAAGTCAGTGAGTTGAATTTCATTTTCTCTCCTTTCTTGAAATAGCCGTGAGCCATTATGGAAAAAAAAAAAAAGTGCCAAGGGCCTTTGTGGCTCATTCATGGCAAGGTGGATGTTGAACCCAGGTGATTGAGTTTGTAAGCTGCAGCATCAGAAGCTACTGTACTCCTGTGGAAAGACAGAAGTAGACACGGCTCTTCCCTTGCTTATCCCCCATCATGCCATGTTCATTGTTATATAATTCCTTAGTTGTTATTTTCCACGTTCATTTGCCCTGTTCTTATCTAAGCGGTCGTTCTTTCACAGGCAACACTGGTGATGTAGCCCTGAAACAGGACAGCTCTTCTGAAAGCTTCAAAACAATTAGATGTGGATGATCCTACCCTGTGCTCCCTTAGACACTCTGCTGTTTCTCTGGCTTTGTGTTTTCAGTGACGGGGATTTGTTAGAGTAACAGCAGCTTTTAGCATTTAGTACCCCAAACCTTCGTTGCTCGTGGGAACCTGATCTCCGAAGGATGAGGCAACAGATGCAGGACTTTTCAAGCTAAGTTTGTAGTCTGAGATGTTCACTAGTGCTCCTTTCTGTAGTGTGCTCTTGAACGGGAACATATTTTTGTATGTTCACAGATAGGGAAATTTTAGGCTCTTAGTTCTATTAAAACCCCATAATCTTGGAATGTGGAAGAGGAGAAACCACAGACTTGAAGGCCCCCAAGTGTCCCCAGAGGGGAAGAAATAGTTGGGTGACCAGTCCTGAGTGATTATCAACATCAGGTCTCCCCCTGAGGTTCCCAGTTGCAGCATGCTGCCTGTCTGAAGGAAAACAGATGTTTCCCCAAGTCCCTTCTTCCACTGGGCCACCTCTATGTTAAGTGACTGACTTTTCTTTTTCCCTCTTTTCTCTTCCTTTTTTCCTTTTTCTCTTTGGCAAGACATCAAGTAACTGAGGCTGCCCTCAAAGTGGCCATGTAGCTGAGGTTAAGCCTTGAGTTTCTAATACTCTTAGCTGCACTTGTCAAGAGCTGGGTTACAAGCCTGCACCACTGTGCAGGATTTATGTGGCATTTGTCATTGAACTCAGGGCTGCATGTGTACTAGTCAAGAACTCTGCCCACGGATCTGCCTCATTAGCCTTGTGCCTAGCATCACTGGAGCTACTAAACATTAGACAGAGACATCTTAAGGGAGTAAGAGTTTGTCTCAGCTCAGAGTGAAGGGATACAGTCCTTTGTGGTAGAGGCAGTGTGGCACAATAGCTTGTTTTGCAGTGGTGGCAGCTCCCAGTAGTGGCTTCTCATATGATACCAACCAAAAAACAAAGAGGGAACCAGAAGCAGGCTGGGATAGAACACTCTAAATCCTATTCTTAGAGACCCTTTTGCCCTAGCCACACCTCCCTCCCCAAAGGTTCCAGAACCTTCCAAAACAGCATTGGCAGTGGCCAACAAAGTGTCTACACACACAAATCTGTCAAAGGTATTTTGTATCAAAACTGTGGCAAGTTCTTTCTAGTCCTTTGTGGGAAAATTAGAACAAAGCTTTAAAACTTGGACTTTCTGTTCAGGGGTGAGAGAAAGGGGGAAGGAATTCTGTCTGGAGTATATAAATTATCCAGCTATTGCTCAAGAATCATAATCAAAAACTTTCCTAGGCAAGATAATTGAAATAGTGATCTTATCATGAGAACGCTACTAGGTAATTCTTTTAAAGTGAATACTCTGTAGTAAAGATTATGCCACAATTTATTTTGTGTGTGTGTATGTGTGTGCGTGTGTTTTCTCTTTTAGCCGAATGGTTTTCAATAGCAATTACTGAAGTGTCGATGACCTTCTCCTTCAATGGAATTAAAAAACTTAAATGAAGTTTTACTAGTATCAGTCTTTGCTGTCATCCAGGGTATTGAGAACAGGATGTGTGCTACAACAATGCCACCTATGGTTAGTCGCTTTTCTTTGAAGCAAGGTAGAATTTTACTTTACGTGGGCTTCAAAAAAGAGCAGCCTAAAAGATGTGTGTTAAGTGTGTTAGCATCTCCTCGTCCAGTTGGACCAAGAACCAAACAAATAGGAAGGTCGAGGCACTCCCCTTGTAACTAGTTGGGGAAAGTCAAGACCCTACTTTAAAAACAAATTTCTCACAGAGATAATAGATGCATCCCGTGTTTTCTAGAGGTTACAGCTTCCTCTCCTGGCTTCTGTCTTGAGTCCTTTGATGATTTTTTTTTCTTTTGCTTCGATTGAATTTTCAGTCTTTTCCTTTATGGCTTACTCCTTAGTTATTGTAAGAATAATATCCGTTTGATGACTGGATAGTCATAAAAACATTCATTAGTATTGTCTGTGAGGTTCAGAGCTTTGCTCTTTACAGCTTCCCAGGAGGCTTTCATTGTTGTTGTGCTGAAAGCGGGGAGGTGGTTCTTCAAGATTGTTCAACTGTCCAGGAACCATTGCCTGAAGAGTTCCTCTTTTTCTCTCAGCTGCGGAGTTTTCCTTTGTAGATATAGTTTCCACCTGGCATGGTCCTGGTGTTAGAGGCCTCCATGATTCTATTGATCCATCAGCCTCCAAAAATAGTTTTACAGTATATTTTATGTGTCTAGTCTCAGCAGGAAGATGGACAAATGAAAGCAATGAGTTCATACAGAGAACTTCAGGAGAGCTGTGACGTTTGTGATGATGGCCACTAGGGACTCAAAGGTGAGCTATCTAGTGAGGAAGCGAGAGTCAGCAGAGAGGGGTCCTGACAGCTGTAGAAGGGTTGTCTAAAGGAACAGGAGAGACTATGTGTGTGTGTGTGTGTGTGTGTGTGTGTGTGTGTATGTATGTTTGTATGCATGTATCTGTGTGTATGTATGTGTGTATGTACATATGTGTGTTTGTATGTGTGCATATATGTGTGCATGTGTCTGTGTGTGTATTTTATGTATGCATGTGTGTATGTATGTGTGCATGTATGTGTGTTCGTACATATGTGTGTATGTATGTGTGTATGTGTATATGTATGTATGTGTACATGCATATGTATGTGTATATATGTGTGCATGTATGTGTGTATGCACATATGTGTGTCTGTATGTATGTGTATGTATATGTGTGTCTGTGTGTATGTGTGTCTGTGTATATTTATGCATATGTATGTGTATGTGTCTGTATGTGTGTGTAAGTATGAGTATGTACATATGTGTGTCTGTATGTGTGTATGTATGTATGTATACATATGTATGTATATGCATGTGTATGTATATGTTTATGCACATATGTGTGTCTGTATGTGTGTGTATGTGTGTATGTATGTATGTGTGTGTATGTATGTGTGTATGTATGTGTACATATGTATGCTTGTGTGTATTAAAAGGGGATTTGCTAGTGTGGCTTACAGACTGTGGTCCAAGCAGTCTAACAATGATGTTATCCAGAGGAAAGGCCAAGAGTCTGGTAGTTGTCCAGTCTGTGAGATTAGATGCGTCAGCAGCAGTCCCAGTCCATGCTGGCATCCTGGAAGTCCCTAGAGAGCTACCGGTGTTTAGTCCACCTTGGAATCTTAGAGAAGTAGGTTCTAATACCAGTGAAGAAGTAAATGCCTCAGCAGCAGGATAAATGAACTTGCCAGCCAGGGTGAGGGCCGCAAAAGTTTCTTCATCTGAGTCCTTTTATGGGGCACAGAGGGGTGACCAGTTTTAGGGCGGTTCTTTTCAACTCCAATGATCTAATCAAGACAACCCCTCAATGCTCAGCCCATGGGGTTTAGTTGATTAGGTACGGCTCAGCCGTTTACCACTGTAGACTGGTATCTTGCAGGAATAAAAACACGAATATTCTAAGAATGCATTTGCATGATGAAACTACCAAGGACATCAAAGAATAGCACTTGCATATTGAAGGTGGTATTTATACTGGAGAGGAGTGGGGCTGGGTGGGGGTCTGCCTGCTTTCCAGATGGCTTTGTGCTTGGGTGGTCAGCCTTGCTTAAGTCGGGAACTAGGTACAAGGGCCTCCTTGGACCTTTGCCTCTCTTACAGTACTCATGTGATGCATGGTTACTCTTCAGTTTTACTATGGAGAAAAGAAAATTTATTATCCACATATATGCCTTAGAATTATTTCTAAAAAGCAATGCCAAGCCCTAGAAAGTTTTCTGTGTATTGCATACTTCTTAAATGTTCTATTTCTAATTTAAATTAAGCTTACACATATCCTCACTGATGTGTCTATGAAATATTAAGGCAAGCTGATAAAATATAATAAAGCCGAAATCCTGACTGTAGGAGAGACTAGTGATAAGGATTTGACAACTTACTTAAATATCCCTTCACTTCAACTTAATCTGCAAAGTAGGAAAGTCCCTCGGGGGATATTTTGTGAGGATTAGTGTGTGGCAGGCACTTAATAAAGGACACATTGCCCATTTTATTATTACTTCACCTAGCTGGACTGTTAAGGCCTGTGTATGCTCAGGTGCATAAACACCAGTCACGGACGTTCATTACGTTGGCCATTGCTATGACCAAGTACCTGACAAGAAGCAACCGAACAGAGTGTTTTCTTTGTCTGAGGTTGTGAAGGTACATGGCCTGTCGTGGACTGGAAGGCATGATGCTGCTGGGGGTGCTGCTGGTTACATTGTATCTGAACTCAGGAAGCAGAGAGCAGCCTGAAAGTGGGGCCAGACCTCACAATGTCCAGCTGGTCTCCTATGACCCGTATCCTCCAGCAAGGTTCTGGTCTTCTAAAAAACGTCCAAAATAGTACCACCAGCTGGGGACTAGTTCAGAGATGTTAAGTCTATGGGGGCATATTTCAAAACCCAGCCGATGGTCTGGATGGATGTGTGTATAATTTTTTTTTTAATTTTGTTCTTGAAAGTGTTTGGCTCACCCATGTCCTAGTTAGCTTGCACCAAGCCACTTGACACAGCCTAGAATCGCTAGAGAAACGAATTGTCTAGACTGGTCTGTGAATATGTAGGGTGAGGGAGAGACCGGCAGACATTATCTTTAGGTGGGTGGTCCTGGGCTGTAAGAAAGCTGACTGAGCATGAGACTTTGAGAGAGCCAGTGAGACTGCAGCAGCCCCCAAAGGTTCTCTCTATTCCTTGGTCTGTCAAGAGAGTTCCCTGGTGAGAGGCCATGTTGTCTGCCATTGCAAGCAGGCTTCCTTTGTGGTCCGCTCAGGTACTTACCCTGGCTTCTTTAATGATGGACATGAGAAGAAGGCAGGGAGATCCCCTCCTCCACAAAGTGGCTTTTAAATAAGGATGACATATTCAAACTCCTTTTAAATCTCCTTTAAATCTCTAAGATTTTTTTTTTTAAACTGGCTACTTAAAAGAAACAGTTGTAAGATAATTTAAGTAGGCGAATTTGCAGCTTAGAATTAAGTAACAATTTGTTTATTTAAGTCAATAAATATTCGAGATATATGTATCCAGAGGTTTAAGTTTTGTTGAGTGTGGAGAACCAGGGATGAGCAGGATAGCTCTAGAGTAAGCGGGGAACATTCTTGTTCTCCTTGTTTGTATTTTGGTGTGGGGAGAAAAAGGAACGGAAGAGGGGGGAGGGAGACTAAGAAAGAAAGATGGAGCCAAAACAAGCACAAATAAGTTTTAGTTTGATCTTAATGATTCTATGAAGAAGATAAAATTGAAATTGGGTATAGAGAAAACTGAGGATGTGGTTGCTATTTTATGTAGAATATTCTAGAAGGACCTAAAGGAAGTGAGAATGTAAGTGAGTATCTGGGTCAGGAAGGTTCCTGGAGGCTCTCCAGGTGTGATGTGATGTGTGCAGCTCCAGGTGTGATGTGTGCTGTTCCAGGTGTGATGTGATGTGTGCTGTTCCAGGTGTGATGTGTGCTGTTCTAGGTGTGATGTGACATGTGCCACTCCAGGTATGAAGTGTGCCGCTCCAGGTGTGATGTGATGTATGTCACTCCAAATGTTATGTGTGGTGTTATAGGTATGATGTGATGTGTGCCACTCCAGGTGTGATGTATGCTGCTCCAGGTGTGATGTGTGCTGTTCCAGGTGTGATATGATGTATGCCACTCCAGGTGTGATGTGTGCTGTTCCAGGTGTGATGTGTGCTGTTCTAGGTGTGATGTGTGCTGTTCCAGGTGTGATGTGATGTGTGCCACTCCAGGTGTGATGTGTGCTGCTCCAGGTATGATGTGTGCTGTTCCAGGTGTGATGTTCCAGGTGTGATGTGTGCTCCTCATGGGCTGAGGCATTGGCAATAGGCTAAGCAGTCTTGTGAGAATGAATTCTCAAGGCTGAGTGTCCAGATGACTGTGCTGTGGATATGTCAGGGCTGGGACCTTTACTAGGAGACACAAATGCTATTGGACTGTTTTGAGCAGAGAAATGATGCTAGTTGACATATTGCTTAAAGTCACTCTTAAAAAATGGATTTGAGCAGACATATTACACAAGGAGATATAGAAATGACCAATAAGTGTATGAAAACATGTCAAAATCATTGGCTATCAAGGGGAGTTGAAACTCCAGTAAAGGAGCATTTCATACTTGACAGAATTACCAAAACAGCAAGAAACATTTGCAATAAAATTCTGGCTGACAGTAACCAAATGTATAATAATCAAAGAGGATCTGGGCTTGAATCTAGTGTGTGTATGTATGTATGTGTGTGTGTGTGTGTGTGTGTGTGTGTGTGAGTGAGAGAGAGAGAGAGAGAGAGAGAGAGAGAGAGATCATGCAAATATTTGAAAAACATGGTAGTTTATATGAAATCTAAATTTCTACCCTATGTTGTAGAAAAAGAAACCAGATATTATGTCCACCCCCAAGCCCCCCCCCCGTATTCTCATTCTTGTAAATTCTTGAATATGGCAAAGTAAGCTTTGACAATTGAAACCATGCCAGAACTTCCTGTTGTGTGACTGACTAGACCATATAAGAAGAAACCTTTTAGAATGATAATAATGTCTTCTACTCAATTGTGATGACTTTGAGAAGGTACACATTTGTAAAAGTTTAGCAAATTTTACACCCTATTTGTGTATGTACATGCGTGTGCGCAGTGCATGTGCGTATATGGGCGTACATGGATGTGGCACCCAACAATTGTCAGTTGTTTTTCTCAATTGCTCTCCACTTTGATTTCTGAGACAGGGTCTCCCACTGAACCCAGAACTTACTGATTTGGGTAGGCTGGCCATCTAGAAAGCTCCGGGGATCAGCCTGACTCAGCCTCCTCTCTGCTGGGATTATAACCACACCCGGCTGTTATGTGGGCATTGGGGCATTGTAAATTTGACCTCTTGCTGGCAAGACAGGCAGTTTCCTGACTAAGCCATCTTCCTCGTCCTAAATTTTGTACTTTAAAATCAATGTATTCTATTGTAAGCATTGGTTAATACATTTGCTAATAACTGAGCGCTTTCATTTTCAAAGAACAGGCAGGAGAGGGAAAACATAGAAACAAAGATGCTGTTCTATCATTGTGTTCTGGGAGAGTAATGACAGAGACGTGGACGATAAGAGGAGACTTAGCCAAGCCCCAGTGTGTTTTGAAATTGCACGAGAGGCATTGGATAATAACTCCAAAGGTTTTTTTGGTCCAGACCACCAGAACATACAAAATATTAGAAGATTGGAAAATGAGGTAGATTTGGCTAAAGGATGTACAGTCATTTTTATAAATATTTGAGATTCGTATTAGATATGCAAGTTAATGTTCTAAGTCAGAAGCTGAGTAAATGAATTCAGAGAGGACCCGTCAGCTAGCAGTCGTCTTTTGGAGTGTTGTTAGGAATTCATAGTTTACAAAGAACATCTGTGACCACGTAGACAGGAGTATTGAAACATAAAAGGGAAGTCTAAGGGCTTAGTCTTTTACTACTTAGGTCACAATGACAGTGAGGAGCAGTGAACACAGAAGATACAAGACCCAATTCAGGAAGAGTCAGCAGGAGCAAGGCAAGACTGTCCACACCTCTAGCCACCCTTGGTCAGAGGGAGCCAGGGTTCCTGGAGCTCGTGAATGCTTGAGTGCTTCCACAGGATTAAAAAAAATAATAATTTAAAGACATGTAGAATTCTAAAGTTCCGTTTATCTATATATTAAGATCTTTCCTTGACTGAAAGCCTGTGGCAGACCCAGGGCAAGCACTCCGTTGACACAGCCATTGCTCACAACCGCTTTTATTGTTCAGTTTTATGAAGTCTTATAGAAGACTTGGCCATTTTCTGTTATTTGTGACGGAGTGCTAGACATGGCACAGGCTAGCTCCTTCTGGTCCTTTAGTCAATGAATAGCAAGAGTGAGACAGGGAAGAGCCATCACGGCTTAATCGTTTAAGGAGTTCTGCCCATCATGGTGAGGTAGGTGTGGCAGCACAGTGAGAGGGTGCTGGTCTTCCTGCAACCGCTCAGCAGGTACAAAATGAGCGGGGGGGGGGGGGGGGGGGGGGGGGGGGAGTTAAGATGAGCAGTAAGGCCTGGAGGCCCACCCCAGGGAACCACTTCCTCCAGCAAGCCTCTGTCTCCTGGAAGTTTCACAGTCCTCTCGGATGGCACAGCCAACTGAGGTTGAATATTCAAGCGTCTCAGCCTATGTGGGACATCTCACTTCCAAAACACGGTATGTGATGGCTTTATTCTCAGTGTAGCACCACAGGGCAACCATTTCTGAAGGCATTTCGAGGCATTCGGATTTCACCCAGCCCCATGTGCTGTTGACAGCGGCACCAGGCGATTCTGAGTTCCCACAGGCTCACCTCTGACATGGGACACCTTCCGCCTTTGCCTGCCAGCTGGCGAGCATCTTAGTCGGGGAAGTGTACAGCAGGGGTCATAGCTACGTGTACGCCATAGACTCGATGATCCAAGGCATGCATCTTTTACCTTTAGAGCCGGATTGCGCTACCAGAATATGGCTCAGTGCACAGATTTCTTAAGCTGTGATATTTGGCAAATGTTATATATATATAAAATCTTTTTGTTAATACTTGCTTAGGCACAGTCATGAGGAGCTTTTGAGTGTTTTCTGTGGAAAGTAACGTAATTCTCCCTGCGGTTGTTTTTCTAGAAAGTGCTGAGCTTCGTCATATTAAATTAGACATCAAGAGGTAGGAATAGGACTGAGGAATGGCTCAGGGGTTAAGAGCACTGGCTGCTCTTGCAGAGGACCTAGCTTTCTTTCTCAGCACCCACTTGGAAGCTCTCAGGATCGGTAACTCCGAATTACAGGGCGTCTGATGCCCTCTTTTGGCTTCTGTGGATAGTGCATACATGTGGCACATATAAATCCTTGCAGACAAAA
>JADRCD010213092.1:11575-48210 GCA_019843815.1 Montemys delectorum
AAAACACTTTTTTTTTTGACCTGGACATATGTATGCTGAAAAAAAAAAAAAACAACCCTCAAATGCAAAGGCGAGAGACGGTCCTATTGACAGCTATTTCACTCTTTGCTTTTTCCTTCTCTGTGGTTGAAAAGGTATTGCTTCTCAGTCTTTTGGCCTAGAACAAATGGATTTGGGGACAGAATTAACCAAAAAAACTTTTTTTTTTTTTTTTTTTAAAGGCAGTCAGTCCAGGGCTGGAACCAGGCATGTTTCTTAAGAACCGAATAGACTTGGTAGCCAGGTCAATTTCCTAGGTACATCGCAAGGGCTGCAGGTACAGAAGTGACATTGTGTCCAAACAAAATGATCCTTGAGGTCCTCTACATGTCCCGCTGAGCACACTGTAATGGCTCCAGGGTTGAATCTGCAGGACAGCTCATGTTCATGTCAGTTCGATCTCTAGCAAACTGGATCCTTATTTTTTATTTATTTATTTATTTATTTTTGAGATAGGGTTTCTCTGTGTAGCCCTGGCTGTCCTGGAACTCACTCTATAGACCAGGCTGGCCTCAAACTTAGAAATCCGCCTGCCTCTGCCTCCCAAGTGCTGGGATTAAAGGCGTGCGCCACCACCGCTGGCGCAAACTGAATCCTTTTGCAAGAAAACTGCGGCAGATGTGGATACTGAATGTCTTTAACCACAGCACTTGAGAGGCAGAGGCAGGAGGATCTCTTTGAGTTTGAGTGCATCCTGGTCTACATAGCACATCCCAGACTATCAGGGGTTACACAGTGAGACTTCCAAAGTCTCCTCCTTCACCCGCAGAGGTGTCTTATTTTATTTTACTGGCATCTCTCACTTATATACCTAGGAGTGCATTTGGTTGTAAGGGAATGAGAAAAATTTCATTCTCTACAGTTAAAGGGGCATGTCAGGCAGCTGCAAAGGGGGAAAGACCAGCTCCAAGAGGTCTCTGAATGCAGGGTACTGACAAGATCTTCGGAAACTTTAAACCATTGATATCATTACCGGGGCTTAGGGGAACTCCTTAAACAGCACCTTTTCTCTTTGCCTATACCCAAACACTAGCTTAAAAGAACCTCTGTTGCAGCCCCAATGCCAGGCAGAGTCTGAGTAGCCATCATGGTGGACAGATGTCCAGCCAGCAGGGACACTGGTAAGTGGCTGGCTGGTGGGCCCATGTAACCATACCTCTCTTACCCCAGCAGTATCAGGCCGTTTCCTGGTGGGATTTTTCACTCTTTGGGGATCTGTTGGAAGACTAGATTCACAGCTGTCTTCCATGTACTGTGCAAGACCTTAGTACTGGGAAACTTTTGGCTGCTGTCCTTTTATTTAAGATGATGGAAAGAGGGGCTGGGGAGATGGCTCAGCAGTTAAGAGCACTGACTGCTCTTCCAGAGATCCTGAGTTCAAATCCCAGCAGCCACATGGTGGCTCACAACCATCTGTAATGGGATCTGATGCCCTCTTCTGGTGTGTCTGAAGACAGTGACAGTGTACTCATATAACTAAAATAAATGAAAAAGGATGTTGGAAAGAAGCAACTCTGACCTCAAGGAACCCTAGATGTGCGATCTGACCAGGGTTATTTCATGCTTTCAAAACTGGTTGTAGGGACTAGGGAGATGGCTTAGCCAATAAAGTGCTTGCTCTACAAGTACAAAGGCCTGGGTTCGATCCCCAGTAACCTAAGTAAAGGCCAGATGTGGGTGGAGTTCAGTTCCTATAATCTCAGAGCTGGGTGGGGCAGAGACAGGAGGATGCCTACGACTTGATCACCTGCTTGTCTAGCTCAGTGGGTGAGTTCTGTGTTCAGTAGAAAGACCTGCCTCAGAAAATAAGATATAATAAACACACATGCGCACACATGATCATTGACACACTACCAGCTGGCTCCAAAAGTCCCCTTGACTCCCCCTCAGAGCTCAGGTTCAAGGTTTTTTTGTTTTTGTTTTTCTCTTATTTACATTTATTTATTTATTGAGACAGGGACTCCTTAGGTAGCCCTGGATGTACTAGACCTTGTGTGTAGATCAGACTGGCCTCAAACTCATAGCAATCCGCCTGCCTCTAGCTCCCCAGTGCTGAGGCAAAAGGTATGCGTCAACCATGACAACCTGTGACAGTTGTGACGCTTTTTAAGCTCTGTGACTCTACCTAAATCGTGAAGGCTGAGACATGCAGAGTGGCTTCATCAGGGAAGATACCCAGGAGGTACAATAAGGCCTGGCTGAGGCAGTGTATGCACTCCGTTGACTTAGCAGCTTCTAGACGTGAAAAGCGCATTCAGGCAAGCCAGTCTAAACCCAGACTTTTATCTGCCTCAGTTTCATTCCTGTCTTTGGGTTTCAGAACCCAAAGTCTTTTTTGTCCTACCTCAGCATTGAACTATTGATGGATGGATGGATGGATGGGTGGATGGATTGGGACTGGGCCCCTCACGATGTAACCTTGACTGATCTGACCCTGGCTATATGAACCAGGCTGATGCTGACCAGGCTGGCCTTGAACTTACAGAGCTCCGTCTGCCTCTGCCTCCAAGTGGCATGTGCTGCTTACACCCACTTGGCTGAACACGGTTTAAACAAGTTGAGTTAAGATGAGATCTCAGCAGAAAACAAAGTGTCTCACACACTGCAGAGCGCTGCTGTGGCTGCCATTTCTGTCACCGGAATGCCTTCCTGGAAGGGACTCTATATGACTCCAAATGCTGGGGCTGCATCGAGGGAACAGCTCAAACCTTGGCAGGTCACAGTCTGTCAGCATCTCCCACCTCACTGAATCGGGAGAGGAATGAACTCATTTTCCGTACAGGCCCGAAGAGCCAAAGCCCAGCCCTGTGGAGGCAGCAGCTACCCCGACACAGTTTTAATTCAAAAAATTCAAGCATGTACCTACAAAAGCTTTTCTCCTGCTCCTATGCACGAGGATTGCATAGGACCGTCAGGGGGGCCTCTGAACCCAGAAATCATCCAGGGAGCAGTGGCAACTGCTGACTGCTCTGGGTGACCCCACCCCCACCCCCAGGAAACCAAAGGACGAAAGAAGAGGGTTCTTCGGCCAGTACTAAAGGACCAAACACCATGCCAAATGAAATAGGCTCTAAGGTAAAAGTAAAAGTCACCGACTGTTGTCCCGCCCTTCCGAGGTGACCAAGCATTGGCAGCAGACTGCCTCCCATCCCCTGAGTATACACTTTTATGTTTTGATGGCCAGCAGCGGCGAGCCAGGGAGAGAAGACAGCCCACTCCATTCAGAAAGGCAGTGTAAATGACTGTATCTGCTCTACACATTTTAATGCTTGTAAGCATCACATGCAGAGCTTGTAAAAGACACATTCCCAGCCCTGACTCAGGAATTCTGCGTTCCGCAGACACTGGGGTGGGGATGGGGCTGCGGATGTCTTGTGGCATCCAGCTTAGAGGCGCACTCACTCCTCAGATTGGCTGCCAGCATCCTTCCCAGGCTCATGGATGCCAGCTTCCTATGCAGGCTATGCAAGGAGATTCCCATGGCGGGCTTTCCCTATGAGACTGGACGGGGGAATGCATGTTTGGGGTAATGCAGGCAAATGCTCAGAGGTCGTGGATTTTCCAGGAAACTACAGGCAATAGTGGGTGTGGGCTTGCAAGGTCTCTGCTTGGCTGCTTGGCCTTGACCCAGCCACTTCCCCTGATGCCAGCTTCAGGTGTGTCAGCACAGCATCGCAGCAGGGTTCCTGTCGAGTCACTGCTGGGATGGTCTTGGCTCAGCCCCTGTTAAGTCTTCAGTGTTGAGCCGTATTACTGTAGTGCTGGAACTGGGTGACAGATGACTGTCCTGTGTGCCAGTTCCTTAGGAATGCCCAACTACAGAGCATAGCCTAGGGCAGATCTCACCAGCCTGTGGTAATATTAGACAAAATAGGCTGTGTGGGGTAATCACACAGTTTGAGTGTTTGGAAGTCAAACCACTTGGAAGCAGAAGTGTCTCAAATCCTGGTGTTTGGGGTGGGGCTGAGGAGTGGTAAAGGCCTTTGATTCCAGCCCTAAGGAGGCAGAGGCAGAGGCAGAGGCAGGTGGATCTCTGTGCCTTCCAGGCCATCAGAGCTATACAATGACACCCTATCTTTAAAAGGGGAGGGGTCAGGTGAGGTGGGATAAGAGTGGAGAGGTGGCTCAGTGGTTAAGAGCACTTATTGCTTTTGCAGAGGACCTGGGCTCAATTCCCAGCACCCACCTGGTGCTTCATAACCACCTGTAATTCCACTTTCAGAGGATCTGATCCTTTTGTCTGACCTCCGAGGGTTCTAAACACACTTGTGCACACACATCCGTGCAGGCAAAACATACACACGTAAAATGAACAAATCCAGCTCAAGGAAACACAACTCCTAGACACTGTGAATGCATCTCTATAACAGATAAATGTAGAGAAACTCATAAAGTTTGAAAGGCTCTACCACCCAACCCCCTCTTTGCAGCTTCTGCAGCATTCAGGTCTTATCTGGGGTCTCAAAAACAGGGAGCTGGGGCTGGGGGGCACCTTCCCTAATGTGAAGAACTTTGGAGTGGCAGTTACTGAGGGAGCTGGAGTACCTACCTGGAAGCAGTGGGCCAACGCAAAGGTGATATGGGCTGCCAGCAGGCTCCGGCAGCCTCTTAGAGCTCAGACTAGGGACCTGAGTTCAAAGCCAGCATAGCACAAATCCTTCTCCATAGGTTCTAAGCGACAACAGTCTCGAATCTCATCGTGCGATTTCCAAATGTCTTCTCCTTAACTCAAGTTCTCAACAAAAATGCCAACAGTTACCGTGACCCTCACCCCACATGCTCCCGGAATACCTACACAAACCTCAGCTGGTTGGACCAGGTGCAAAGGCAAGAGATTTGGCATCTTGGGGCACAAGGTTTCTGCCACACAGTCCTGTACATTTCTGGGTCTCTTCTGGTTCTTTGGGTTGGGACCAGTAAAACTCGCTGTCTTATCCCCTTGGGTTACCAGTTCTTAGCCCAACTGAATACAAAATTTTCATCAGTATCAATTGGGGACTGTGATGGGGTTTAGGTCAGCTTACCCAAACTGAGAAGGCAGAGGTCCGCATCGGCAATTCCATGGAAGCCTTACCTCTCTCCTGAGGAGTCAGCGCCATCAAGGCAGCGGTCAGTGGTGACCAGAGCTTAGGCTTTGGGGTCCTGGCCAGTTTGTGACTGTGTGATCCAAAGTTCCTTCTATAAAAGGCATCCACTAACCCTGCCTAGCTGCTCACATGAGCCGAATCCACGCTTTTTCCTCTAAAGAGCCAAGAAGTGGTCTCTGACCCATTTAAAGAAGTTTTTCCTCCATTCCACCCCATGCATCACATCATCGAGGATGGGCTTCCTCTCCTGCAGGGACCCTTGGCAGGAGGAAGAGCTAGCCACATCTTTAAACAGTGGAGGAGTCATATAGCAACTGCAGCATCATGGGGGTTTGTACAGATTCACGTCACACAGCCCTGCCAAATAGGAACTACTGTTACCTCCATGCTGCAGCCCAGGATTGCCTATCTGGCTCTGTCCCATGTCTGCTTCCTTTCTCCGGCCGCCATGGCTGCTGCTGAGCTTCAGTAACTAACATGTGGTTTCTCATCCTCCTCAGGGCAGTGATGAGGTCGGAGCTAATGGATTTGCTGGCATCTCCCTCCCCCCTCCTCCATCTTTTTCTGTCCTCCTGGGCCTTGCCGCTCTGGGGACCACTGACTGATCGATACCTGATCCTGCCTGACACTGGCTACCCGATACTTGTCTAAAGCTACGGCCCATACTTGAAGATCCAAGCCAGTTAAAAAGAAAGTGGAGGGGAATCTTAGATTGCAAATGAGACCAGGAAAGGCAATCTTACTGTGCGAGAACTTGACAAAGGGCTGACTGAGGAACACTCTGTAGGGGGAGGCTAGCTTTGAACTGCTGCTCTGACTGGCTTCTTGCTGTGCCCACAGAATGGTGGTGATACATTGGAGGTGTCCTCCAACCTGAGCTGGTTGGACAGAACATGTAACCAAAGTCAGCGTGTGTACCTGGTACTGACATATGAGCCACAGGGACGTGTGTTGGCTGGCTCAAGAAGAGAGAGCCTGGTCTATTTCCTCTATTTGGGCCTGACCTTGCTTTGCTTCTGTGGTTCTAAGTCAGCACAAGGAGACTTCTAGGGATGTGTTGCATGAGCGTTGAGGATCCCAGCCCATGGGTCCCACCCACCACATGAGGCCTGCCTAGAAGTTAACGTGTTCACTGATTATCAGCATGAGTATAATGATTAGATGTGTACTGAGCATCTTTCATGGTCAGTGCTGTACTCGGAATCCGGACAGTTCCTGTTTTCTATGAGTATCTTTTTCTGTAGCTTTTGGCTCTATCTGAAATGCTCCACAGACAGACTCCCTGTCTTTCTTCAGGGAATAAGTGGGATCAAATATTGTTCTCCTAACTCACCCTCTGTTAATCTGAAAGGATGGTCCTAGTCAATGGCCCTTACTCCCAGATCTCCAGTGGCTCCCTATAGTCTTCATACAGAGCACCAAGGCTGTTGGTGGGCATCCATGCTCTCTGTACCCACCTGACTTCAGGCTCAAGATGTGTCCTCTTCATTTGGACACCAGCTGTGTTTCAGGGCCCACCCCAAAGCCACCTGCCCCATAGAGCCAGTCCCCCCTAATAATTAGGAGAATTAGACCCTCATCTCAGTTCTCAGTGGTGCACACTTGGTAGCCCAGCTCCTCACCCAACCTTAAGTGGCAGCATTCCAAGTTACATCTCCTGCTCCTGGATGCAGGAATGGTTGCTTCCGTCCTTGTCAACTCTTCACAAGCATTTGTTATATGAATAGCTTTCCTGCTTAGAAAGTTTTCACAGTCTTTCCAGTCACTCAGCTGGAGAATGACAGAGTTAAACCCAGAATCCCCAATTTGGATACCCAGGCCACACAGACTAGAAGCTCAAGGGTGGTACCAAGTCTTTATGTGCTCATCACCCCTCATGTTAGGAACTGCATGAGTTTGTGGTCTCAGAGTCAGGGTGTCCCTAGTGGCCTCTGAACCAGTTGGAGTTGGGGTTCCATCACAATGAGGGCTAGTACAAAGAAGAGCTAAATGGAGGGTGGGGGGGGGTGTCTCTGCTCTGTGTTGTTCCAAACTGCTACCCCCACCAGCTCCCACTTCGGAAGGTTGTTTCATTAGATGGTGTTTTGGATTCATGCACACATGTCTATGCAAAACACTTTTAAGTATTTTTAATTCTCACAATACCAATTTTTAACAAAACCATAGGAAACATTACAGCAGCCCCTCCAATACAATCAGACAGGCATCTGTGTATACACAGTCGTTCCTAATCTAGGCTCTTCCGGTTACTAGGCTGGGTGCCTCGAACCTCTTATCTGTCTCCAGTCTTCTGTTTCCACCAATCTGGTAATGAGATCAGGGAGCTTGACTAGTTTGATTCTTTTTCTTTTTTTCTTTCTTTCTTTCTTTTTTTTTTTTTTTGTCTTCAAACGTATTTTAATAAGGTGATGCTGCATTACGACTCCATTTCTCAGAAAACTTTTCAAATTGAAGGTATCAGGAACAAATCATAGTACACGAATAAAAATGCACAGCGTAGCTACCTAAGATAGGCAAGACTAAGAGCTACTGTCAGACCTTCGACACACAGCAACCTTGTTCCCAAGATTGTACTAGGCCTATCTAGAAAAGCCGTGAAGAGCAACATCAGAGACACAAAGGTGTAGTCCTTGCCCGAGAAAAAGATGGAGGCAAGTTAACACGAGATTCTTTAAGGATATACGAACATGAAAACCTCTAAGAGAAGCTGTCTTCCTCAGGACATGAAGGGCTCACATATGAGACATAACAGAGCCGTGTGTATGCTGAGACCTCTGTGGACATTTGTCTGAATTCTCACCTGGGAGTGAATGGAGGCATGGGGCTAGGTCATTGGAGGATGTTTATGTTTTGTGCTATATATGGCAGTGTCTCTGGGGTTGAGGGGAATAGAGATGAGAAAGTAATTAAAACATAACCGGGGGGGTATGGGGGGAGAGGGAAGAAATGATCAGGATTAATGGAGCTCTGAGGCCCTCAACAATCAATATCCTTCAGGAATGCACCAGACGGACTTGATAAAGCACTATTCCACAGAGTTTGACTTGTTAAATACCACCCCTCCCTAGCCCTCTGCCCTCCCTAGAATAGTGCAAGCTGGGAAGACCTATCTATTGGGAAGAACCCCTAACACTTTTCCAGGGCAGAATTCCGGCTAGTCCAAAAAAGGGCCCTTCTTTTAAGGGCTGCAGGAAACTAGACAGTGCAACTTTATCTAATATAAAAATATGGAATGCTTCATGAATTTGCATGTCATCCTTGTGCAGGGGCCATGCTAATCTTCTCTGTATCGTTCCAACTTTAGCACATGCGCTGCCGAAGCGAGCTCTTGATTCTTTTTCTTGTCAGGACATACCAGTTACCCTCCTCTAGTCAGACGCACTGCACTGTATATGTTGCTGCACTGTATATGTTGTGTGCATGTATTGCAAATGTCACAGTGTACCTCATGAATATGAATCACTCTACACATCCACTAATATACATGCACACTATCTATAAAATGTAGAGTAGATTACTATTATGCTGCACATCTGTGACTTAATCGATAGCCAGTTATTAGAAGTAGAAATGCCTTACTCTAGGTGGAATTTTATTGAATAACATCTTAATTTATGCTTTGAGGATTTCATACATTCACACTGCACATTTTGATTCTGTCTGTCGACCACTCTACTCCTCTGGCTCGCACCTAGGCTTCCCCACCCCTCTTCCCTCCCAACCTCATGTTTTTGTTATTAATAACTTCCCAGTTCTCCCTCCCTCAGCAACCATCAATCAATAGCTCCTCCCACAAGGATGAGGCCTCAGGGTCCCTCCCCACCGGGGCTGGGATTTCGACAGCTGGTTTGAGCCGGTGCAGGTGATGGATGTATGTAACACCCATGTAACATCCAGAGGTCATTCACAAGTATGCTCCCTGTCCTCTTCCACCCCCCTCTTCTGTGGTGTTCCCTGAGCCTTGGATGAGGAATGAGGGAGTGGGGATTGATATAAATGGCCCACCCACAGCTGAGGCCTCACGGACTCAGACTCAGTACTTTGGCCAGATCTAAGTCTCTGTGTTAGCTGTAACCCATGATCAAAGGAAATTTCCCTGACCAAAGTTGATAGCAACACACATCTCTGAATAGCAACCTAAAGACTGAGAATGTGCTTTGCCAGCACGGCCATGTAGCAAGACAAAACCAGTAGGTTCCCCATTAGGGCCTCTGATCTCCCCAGTCATGGACTTTAGGCCAGTTTTACAGTACCAAGCTTGAAATCCCTCCTAGGGAGCATGCCTCATAGCCAATCAGAAGTTGGTTGCTTACCCCACAGAGGTCACACCTCTATTGAACCACTGGGCACATCTTACCAGGTAGATTGTATTGTAGCATGCGGGACCCAGTGTTGGGTGAGACCACCCATATCTTTTTTCCTCTGGTAGCCTGCCTACCACCGCTGGCACCGTGTCCTGGGGAGTTGAGGCTGATTTCTGTATGTCCTGCATCCAAACTGAATGGTGTCTTCAGCAATAGGATCTTCCTATCTACTTATGGTGGGCAAGCAAGAGCATTGACAATGTCTGTGTTGTTTTGGATGCTTCTGTGGCCTTCCTAATCAATAACTTATACGGAGGTATCCTATACTGGACACAGAGATGTTCGTTTAACAACCCATGTCTTCTAGAAACAGTGTTGCTCATGTCTGTTCAAACTTAAAAAATATATAAATATGTATTTGCATATTTATATATATTATATATATACATGTCTTTTTTTCAATACATATCTATTGTAACCCTGACTATCCTGGAACTTGCTCAATAGAGCAGGCTAGCCTTGAACTCAGAGATCTTCTTGCCTCTGCCTCCCAAATACTAGAATTAAAGGCATGCACTACCATGCTTGGCAAAAATACACTAAATACTTTTAATTTGCTTATGAACTAATAGATTTCTGTAGGGTTTCTTAATATATGCTTAGTTTTGGCTAACCCACCTTTAGCCCTCTCTTTTCCCTGATTCCTCAATCCCCACTTAAAATATTTCTCTAGTGGTTCCCCTCTCTTTCATGTCTAAGTGATGTTTTATTTTGTTAAAATTTTATTTTTATTTTTTTAAAGTTTATTTATTATTATAAATAAGTACACTGTAGCTGTCTTCAGACACACCAGAAGAGGGCATCAGATCTCATTACGGATGATTGTGAACCACCATGTGTTTGCTGGGATTTGAACTCAGAACCTTCAGAAGAGCAGTCGGTGCTTTTAGACTGGGCCATCTCTCCAGCCCCTTAAAAATTTATTTTTATTATTTTAAATTTTGTGTATGTATGATGGAGTCATGTATCAGTGTCATGTGTAGACTTGCCTTTGCCTCCTAACATGAGGCATGCTCCTCCTAACAAGAGAGGAAGCTGTCAATCATGCCCAGGGTGAGCCCATAGCCAATGTTTCATCCGGTTGACAGCCACATTTATGACCTCCTCTTTATGACTTTGCTGCTACCTATGGGTTCAGGGAACTCCATTGGTCTTCATCTTTAAAAGAGACTTCATTTAATAATTGTTTTGTTTTTAACTTTTTTATTTTAATTGTGTGTCTGTGTGAATGCCTGCATGCATATTTGTTTGTGTATGTGTTTGTGTCTGCACATGTAAGTGTAGTGTCTGCGGAGGCCAGAGAGGGTACTGCACCCTTGGAGTCAGAGTCACAAGTGGTTGTCAGCTGCCTGATTTGGGTTCCTGGAACCAAAGTCTGGCCCTCTGGAAAAGCTAGAAGTGCTTTTAACTGCTTAGCCATTTCTTTAGCCCTTTGGGGTTTTTTTGTTTGTTTGTTTGTTTTGTTTGTTTTTGTTTTTGAGGCAGGGTCTTGCTATATAGCTCAAGGCAGTCTCAAACTCAGGATCCTTCTGCTTTAGCCTCTTGGGTGCTATAGGAATTTTGAGTTGTTGTTATTATTTTTAAACTCTCTACCTTGGCCTTGCTGCCCCAATGGAAGAATTTCTTTTTACTGTGTTACGCAAGAGTTGTAAAGCAGGGGCTCGTGAGGCTGGACGTAAACCGAGGCAGAGTTCTTCTTGAATTCAGGAATTTCAAAAGAATTTCCAAATTAAGACATGAGCATCCTGGGCTGGAGAGATGGCTCAGTGGTTAAGAGCACTGACTGCCCTTCCAGAGGTCCTGAGTTCAATTCCCAGCAACCACATGGTGGCTCACAGCCATCAGTAATGGGATCTGATGCCCTCTTCTGGTATGTCTGAAGAGAGTGACATTGTACTCGCATATAATAAATAATTTTTTTTTTTTTTTTAAATAGCATGAACATCCTAAAGGGGGAAAATTTTCCAACACTCAGGAGGCTGAGGCAGGTGAATTGCCAGTTTGAGACTAGCTTGGTCTACATGTGAAGATCCTGTTTTAATTAAAATATTTTTTAGTTAATTAAGAGAAGGGGAAGGGGAGGAGGAAGAGGAAGGAAGAGGGAGGAAGGGAGAGGAGGAGGGGGAAGGGACGAAGAGGAGGGAGGGAGGAGGAATCAGCAGCACGGGAGAGCTAAGTCTCCTGAAAATGTCCGTTCCTACTTTCACTGGAACAGAAAGGCCCTCTGTGCCTTAGGACAAGCCAGGCAATAAAGATAAGCACTAAACCGCTTCTACTTAGAAAGCCTTATCAGTCTTGGGTTTGGGGAAATGTAGCCTCCCAGGAAGACTCAAGTGCTCACCTTGGACTTTCTTTACAAGGGCCTATTCTCTCAAGTCTGTGATGTCAGGGCTCCGGTTCCCAGGACAGAGGTGAGAAGGACTACTGGGTGGTTGAGAAGTGTGCTCTCCGTGGAGGTGGGAAGCCCTGGTTAGTAGTGCGGCCAGGCTGGCTTCCTCCAGGCCCCCAGGCTACCCCTACTTCAGGTAGGTTTAGGGGAGCTTTCTCATGATCACCCTGACCTCCAGGGCCCCCCTGGCTGCTGGTTAATCATTACTGCGGCAAGGGTTGTATCCCTGGCTCCAGGGTCTGTTTTCACAGAGCTGACTTTATTGCTGGCCAAGGGGCCTTGGCCGTGTTTGGATTATGCACTGACAGCCAGCCAATTGGCTCTGCTTCAGCCTTCCCCCACACAAGAGCCCAGACCTCGTGGGAAACTGGAGTATCTGGGTTGGTTGGACCCCTTCCCCTGTGTTGTTGACAGTTACTAAGCACCTCCAGTCTCCACTGTGAGAAGGCCAGGAAATAAAACTGGGGCACTGGCAGGACCAGACTGTAAGCGGAAAAACTAGTCAGAAGGCACAGAGAGGCCAGTGTGAGTGAGTCACAGCCACCTTCCCCGGGGACTCTGATCCCGAGCTGGCATGTGGGCTGACGATGCATCCTGTCTTGGAAATTATCTCTGTGATTTTTCATCTCCTCCTCCCTGTGTTTGTCCACAGAGGAGCAAAGATAAGCCTGAAATGCTGGAAAAGGGAGATGGCTTCTACGGCGTCTTAAAAATCAGGGGGAAGCCCTTAGTGATTAAATGTACTTAGGGGAAGCTTGACCTTGCTGTAGCCCCAAATGCAGAACGTGGTACCCATTTGTTCATCTGCTTCTGGGCTTTTAAGCTCCATGGCGTCCCATGCCTGGCCCTAAGGGGACCTTGTCCGTCTCTGCCGCCCTGTCTGCTTTCTCCACATCCTGTGATCAACCATAGCCCAGGTTCCTGTCCTTCAAGTTGTTTGTTTGTCTCTTTCTCAGGGCTGGGTCACAGAGGTGTAGGCATCCTGTGCTGAGGGTGCCCAGCTGCCCTGCTTCACTCTGCTGTAAGAAGGAAAGGCACAGTTCCCAGCCACGGGCTGGCTGCCTTGTATCTATCTCTGGGCCAAGACTCAGGTCTCTGTTGATGTTATCCTTGATGTGAGTGCCCCCTGCTGGGGCTGCACCTCCCATTTCCCTTAGATAACATCAGGTAGGGAGTACAGGAGCTGGCTGAGCTCAAAGAGGGCCCACATTCTGTCAGAATCACAAGGAAAATTGGGGTGAAGTTGCCACTCCTAGAAAGCAAGAAGGGGACGGAGACTCTCCTCTACTTCCATCTGCCCTGTCTGTGTTTGACAGAGCCCTCTCAGTGATGTACATTAGGTGGGGCATAGATGCTTGGCCACCTTCTCAGTTCATAGCCCCTCCACGGCCCACAGCTCTTCAGCTGCATGTGCCTTTTGGTCTTGGCTCTGTGCTACTCTTGGCTCTGCTATGTGCAGACAGGAGAGAAGGTCAGGGTGGGTGAGGCACAACCCGCCTGGGTACTGTATTCCTCTTCTCTTTCCTCTCATCTTTATACAGACACTTCATGTCTCAGGCTCCTTGACAGCAGCCCATGCTCTCTGTGATCATACGTTTGCAGGGCTGGGGAAAACAGATTGTAAAGGAGCCACAGTCAAGACATTTAAGGAGGGCCTTGGGATTCCAAAGGCAAGGCGAGACACCTGGCAGTTGCTTTGGTGTGGCTTGTTATGCATCAGAGCATTCTATTGGCTCCTTTAAGGGCAGGTCAGGAGGTAACTGGCTCAAGTGCAGAGAGAACCAGCTGGAGGGTTCCAGCTGCCAGCAGTGTCATGGCCATGACACCAGGGCTTGTGCATGTCCACTGTGAATGAAAGGGAGGTTGGTGGGGGCGAGGGCATAACCCCCCTCCAGAAGATCCCTTCTTCCCTCTCCCCCCACGTTTGATTGAATGAGGTTATGGCTTGTGGGTGACTCCCAGTGTGGGCCTCACATCTATGGCCCCTCAAGTGCCCTTCCTCTGGGCTTGCTTTCTGAGCTTGTGAGGCAAGTAGAACTGGTTATTTCAAACAGGAATTTTAATTCCTCTTATGATCCAGTAGATAGTGTCAGCTTCCCTCAAATGTCCCTTTATCACTTTCTGTTTTTATTAATCCTGGGGCTGTGGATGATAATAGTCTCATAAAAAAGTAATAATAACTGAGTGAGGTGTTGCTACAGCTGTCCCCTTAGATGTTCACCACAAGGTCCACATCCTTAACAGACACATACAGTGTTTCAGTAGCTTGAGTCTCTTTCTTTCCCCCTTCTCTCCCCCCTCCCTTCTGTCCTCCCTCCTCCCTCCCTCTCTCTCCTTCCCTCCCTTCCTCTCCCACTTCCTCCTCTTTCTCTCTTTCTTTCTTTTTTGAGACAGGGTCTCTCCATGTAGACCAGGGTTGCCTTGAACTCATAGAGATCCATCTGCCTCTGCCTCCTAATGCTGGGATTACAGGTGTGTGTGTGTGTGTGTGTGTGTGTGTGTGTGTCCCCTACCCCAACCTCTTAGTATGTGAGTCCCCTCTGAACACTTCAGTACAAATGAGCTGGTGATAAAAACATCCATAGAGATGCTTCAAGTCCTGTGCTCCCAGAGAGAAGTAGGGCTTACTAATTCAGCAGAGACGATGAGCAGGCCAGTTTGAAGCAAATAACACCTCACTCAAGGACAGGGGTCTTTTTTGAGAGCCTTAGTGTTTCTTCATGACCACTCCCCCCCCTCCCATAGATAACTGGTTCTTCTTCTCATTGGCCACACTGTGTGGATTTTCAAGAGGGGATGAGACTCTGGGCATAGGGTGGTCTTGCCCATATAGGGCAACACCTGAGGTTTTTGTGATCTGGTCAGAGCTTTGACTCTCTCTGTGTTTACATCTAACACCTGCTTGTTGATGTGTTTGAGTTGGATATGGGATTCCCAAATAAAAACTGACTTTAGTCAGGCAGCGGTGGTGCACGCCTTTAATCCTAGCACTCTGGTGGCAGAGGCTGGGGAATCTCTGAGTTTGAGGCCAGCCTGGTCTACAGAGCGAGTTCCAGGAAAGCCAGGACTACACAAAGAAACCCTGATTTGAAACAAAACAAAACAAACAAACAAAACCACAGTTTAATTTCTTTTCATGAGCAAGGTATGTCCCAGGGCATCAGAAAGAAACCTCTTTCCGAAACTTGACTACTGAAACTTGACTACTTCCCTCAGCTTTGTCCTCCACCCCACCCCCAACCCCCGTGCAGGGATCTGGCCATTGTACTTGCTGACCATGTGTTTCCCCACGGAGCTATACCCCAGCGCCAACTTTCTTAGTGCTGTCTTTCAAAGTAGCCGGACAGGCAGATGATCAGGGGAGCCCCAGATGATCAGGGGAGCCCCAGATGATCAGGGGAGCCCTAGATGATCAGGGGAGCCCCTCCAGATGTCTCTTTCCTTCTGTGATTCCCTTCTTCCTGCCTTAAGTTAACCATGGATTTGCACATCTGTGGTTTTGAAGAGGCATCCTCTCCCCGCTCTCACTCCCTGGGGAGCCTCTGTGGAGCTTCTCCTGGGATAAGGAAGTACTGAATTCTTAATATCCGTCACACTGGGGATCCTTGGTCCCTAGTTGGATGATGTCCAGTGGTTGGGGTAGAAGAAGCCTAGCCTGAGGACAATGGAGAACGTGTGCTGATTTCTGCTTGGGAGGTGACAGAGGCCCATGAGACATGAAAGGTACAGGAGTCCTCACAATATTCGAGGGAAGGGGAACTGAGGTAACCTGTCTTCGCGTGGTTGGTAAAACTCATTACTACCAGGAACCTCCTGCTCCTGGGCCTCGGGGCCAAAGGAAGTGATGTAGCAGCCCCATCCCAGTGACCACAAGGCTGTCCTTGTCCTATTAGTAGCCTGCTACACATTCATTGGACACTCTTGGCTTAATGTTTATTTATGCATCTGAGAGGGAGAGAGAGAGGAGAGAGAGAGAGAGAGAGAAGACACAGAGAGAGAAAGAGAAAGAGAGAGACAGAAGACACCACACACACACACACACACACACACACACAGAGAGAGAGAGAGAGAGAGAGAGAGAGAGAGAGAGAGAGAGAGAAAAAGAGAGAGAGATGTTCCTGTGTGTGAGTGGAGGGTACACATGCCACCGTATGACCATGGGTGTCAGTCCTTGGTTTCCACCTAGTTTGGGGATAGGTGGAAGGCTTCCTCTGCTGTTTGCCACTACACTGTGGTTCAGGCGAGCTGGCTGTGAGCTCTGGCTGTGGGGTTCTCCTGTCTCTGCCTCCCATCCTGCCATCAGAGTGCTGGGGTTGCGAACACACACCGCCTCTAGCTTTTTTATGTGTCTGTTGGGCATTGAGAACACAGGCCACTAGGCGGTGTGGTGGGTGCTCTCCTGGCCCCGGCTCTCCCACTGCATTCCACGTCTTCCACACACAGAGCCCCTGTGTCCAGGGCATGTTTATGACCTGCTAGTTGGGACTTTTGTTGTTTTTTAAGGGCCACTGGCCTCTTCCTCTCTCTCCATTTATCTCTGCTTACATTAGGTGAAAGTAAATACCACATGGACATTCCCTTCTCCGACTCTGGCCTGGGTAACTCAGAAAAATGTCTTTCGGACCTGGCCCTCATTCAGCCTTACCTATATCCATTGGTCCTCAGCATAAATTCCTTTGTTCCAAGTTCCCCATCACTTCTAGTGCAGCTCAACACCAAACATTGCACCAGGAAACTCAAAACAAGGTTCCCTGTGTGACAGGTGTATATCAAACTGTGCTACATCTTAAGACCTTCCTACTTCACAAAAGGCTCCATAAAGGCCCCCGCTGTCTTTGTGGAAACATCACAGGCATCTCTTGATGTTTGCAAGACATTGACTCCAGGACCACCCAGATATCAAACCAGATATCAAAAACCCAGGATGTCCCTTCTTCTAACAATGACTTCAGGAACACACAAGGGCATGTCAACCCCATGCAATAGTCACTGTATTGTGTTGTTTAGAGATTGGTGGCAAGGATTTTCTTTTAATCTTTACACATTTAGCATGTACATATTTTTTCTGGTTATTTTCGACTTATATTTGGTTGAGCCAGCACGTGCAGTCACCAACCTACTAAAAATACATGCACCTGCATTTTAAAAATTTAATTTTACATGTATGAGCATTTTGCCTGTATATAGGTCAGTGTACCATGGTGTGTCTGGTACCTGCAGAGACCAGGAGAGGGCATTGGATCCCCTGGAAGTAGAGTTATTGACAATAGTGAACTACCAACTAGGTAGGTGATGGGATTTGAACTGGGGTCTGCTGGGAGAGCAGCCAGCCTCTGCTTAATCACAGAGTCATCTCTTCAGCCCCAGCACTTGCATTTTTGACATGCTGGCCAAAACTATACACATCGTATATTTCCCAGAGAAATAAACTAATTGGAAGGAGTGAACTTCAACCATAGGTACCATGCTGATGAGAGAAGCCAGATGCAATAGAACATTCAGGAAACAGAGACAAGCAGGGGCCTTTGATGGTGGCCAGGAGGAGGGTCAAGATGGCTTGGGTAAGGAGGGGTTCCTGGGGGTACTGGTCAAGCTCTGTTTTGAATCTGTTCAAGTTAGGTAGGCAGACTCGCTTTGTGGGAATTTAGTTGCAACCAAACATGCTTCTCTGTGTTTGTGCTATGTTCTAAGGTTTTCTCGAAGAAGCCTCCCCTCAGCCACCAAGTTTACTTTGGATGGTTAGGGACCCATCCCTTCAGTCAGTTCTGTTGGTAAGTGACCTGCCTTTTCTTTCTTCTTTCATTTATTTTGAGATAGAGTCTGGAAGCTCTGGCTGTCCTGGAACTCTCTATGTAGACAGGCTGGCCTCGAACTCACAGAGATGTGCTTTGCTTCTGCCTCTGGGGTGCTGAGATTAAAGGCGTGTGCACCAACAGACACAGGTTCTAGCCCTGCGTGTTTGTTTCCGATCTCACCCCAGAGCACCGCAGTTCCAGTGTGTGTGTTCCTCTCTGTCCTTGATTATTTGTAGCCACAGAGAGGGTGTCAGAAAACAGAGAAGGTTCATCCCCATAGTGCAGCAGCTGCTTTCGTGCCACGGTGGCCATCACAGCCATCCCACACGGGGAGAAAACTTGAAGCCTAGCCTACTGCACTCAGAAAGCGTGACCTCATGTTACTCAGGGTCAACCTGTGTGGGACTTCAGCTTCAGGCCTGCCTCTTTGCAGAGAGTTTGTACGCAAGCAGAAGGTGATATGGCCCCTTCGGGTCAGGTGGAGTAGGAAGTGAAGACCTGGGGCATGAGGCTTGCCCTGAGAGTGGCGCTCACCGAGTTATGCATTAACCGGGGATCAGCTCTGTGGCAGGCTGGGAAGGCAATAGCAAACCGAAAGGAGATGTTTATAGCTAGTGAGTGGACGTCTAATAAATTACCTCTCCTGCCAAAAATGTGCCCTCTCCCCTTTGCATGTCACCTGTCACAAAATTGAAATGTCAGGTGAGCAAATAGTAAGGTCTGAGGAGCAAAGAGAGCCCCCTCCCCGAGCCACGAGGGTCACAAAGCTTCCCTCTTCCTGACCTGAGAGTTTCCATTATCACCTGGGAACAGTTTGTGAGAATACAGCCCCGGAGGCTGAGGGAGCCAGGAAGATCCAGGAGGCCAAAAGAAGAAAGGGTACCCAGGTGGTGCAGGCTAGTGGGTAGCGCCCTGGATGTGCGCAGCCTGCTCCGGAATTGAGTATAATAATAACAAAGGACATATAAGGCAAGGCTTTCCATCTTAACTCTTAAATACGCACCATCAGCATTACGTACATTCACATGGCTGGGCAGCGGTCACCAGCAGCCCTGTCATTTGGCAGAATCGAGACTGCACCCCTTACCCAGTCACTCCTCGTGCCCCACTCCTCAGGCCCCAGAAACCTCCATTCTACTTCCCATCTGTCTCCAGACTGACTGCTCTAAGGATCAGAAGCAGAATTCTCTAATATTTGTCCTTTGGTCATAGGCTCATTTAAGTTCCATACGTATGTCTCCCAGCTTCCCTTGTGAGGCTTCCTTCCTTTTTAAGGGAAAGCATCCGCTCGAGTTTGGTTTATTCATATGTAATAGGTCTTTGGGTTCCTTCCACTAACATCACTAAGAATACGCCATTTGAAAATATCCGATGTCCAGACATTTAAACAAAAAAGAATCCTTTGAGGTTCCTGATCCCCTGTGGAAGGGAAGCCTGTCTGTTCGTTTGGCTGGGACCGGGCAATGAGCTCTGAAGCGTCTGGGTGAGGTGGGAGGCAGCTGAGGAGAGATCTGGTCTGGCTTGTGGAGGCGGATGGTGCCCAGACCTTGCCTAGCTCCAGCTCGTGTGCAGAGAGGATTCAGCTGTAACCTTGTGGTGATTGGCTTAAGCTAGGATCTTCTTCTCCTTAATGATCCCAATGCGTTGCTACAGTTTCTGTTCTGAATGTCCCCGATGAGCCATATATGGGAGGCTTGGTTCTCAGCCCATGGGATTACTGGGAGGTAGAGAACTTTGGGGAGGTAAGGCCTAGTAGAAGGAAGTTAGGTGACAGGGAGTGTGTCCTTGAAGGGACCACTGGGGCTCTGACCTCCTCCTGAAGTTACTTCTTGGCCATAAAGGGATAAATGACTTTCTCTGCTATGTGCCCCCACCATGATCTGCCACGTGTTGCCACAGGCCCAAAGCAAGAAAGCATGACCACACGCTGAAGCCATGATCCAAAACAAAGATTTCCTCCTCATAAGATATTTATCTCAGTGATGGAAAGTTAATTGACTCCCATTTCTCTGTCCTGTGATAACTCATCAGACATGTGGTGTAAGCAAGCACCCAGGGTCACTCTCCTCACTGTCCTTGTCCTTAGCCCCACTTCGTTCACTCTCTCTGAGGGTCTGAAGCAGTCAGGCCCACAGCTGGAGACTGTGCTCTGAAGAGATGCAGGCTAGGATCTGCGCCCTGACCAGCCGTGCTCTGAAACTTTAGACATTGCCAACCTCTGTCTGTAAAACAGAGATGATGATAACTGCACCCATTTCATGTCTGGTTCATAATCATGAAAGCTCAGACACTGCACAAGAGGAAGACATTGGTCAAAATGTAAGACTGGATGAGAAGAAACAGAGACTGACAACCTTTGAGCATCGAAGCTTTACCCTGAAGAGACTAGGCATATCAGAAACTCTTAAGGCTCTCCAGCAGCTCATTCTGAGCATCAGTGATCAAACACGCCAAGGATAGTGGCAGTCCCTGCGGCGTCTAACCCTGCAGTTTTGTGGTCCTCGATATTTACAGGTGAAAACCTGGGCCTCAGAGCTGGATATTCAAGGTGTTGAGTGTGGCAGACAGCTGGGGATCAGGGCGGTTGGCAGAGGCTATGTGACAGTGCTGAGGACAAAATTCAGGGCTGACGCACCACAGGCAGGGCCATCCTTCTGTGCCTCCTTTGTCCCAGGCCTGAGTATGCTCCTGGACATCTCACCTCAGAGATCTTTGACTTGCGGAAGATGGTTCGTGACTTCCTGTCCTGGTGAGCGCCATCTGTGCTACAAGGACTACTGTCCTCAGAGCTGTTGATCTGTCTGTCTTCCATCCGGCCTTCCCTGGGATGCCCAGAGATGGCAGTGGTCAGAAAAAGGCTCAAATCATTGGGGTTGCCTGAAGAATGCTGCTCCCTTGTGTGCAAGCACAGCTTTAACTGGGTGTCTTTGGGGGATGAGCCACTCCATGCCTTTTAGTTAAAAGCATTGTATATCTTAAAAGATGTATTTTTTCCCCCAGTCTTACTTTAGTGGCTTTTGGGTAAACCACTATTGACCAATATTTACAACCAGCATTTAGGGACATTTTAGACACAGTTAGCATGCTGTGTACCCTCGTTACCCAGTGACAGCTGAGCCCCGTCTCTACTTCCATTTCTATTTAGAAGCCCTTACTCCAGGGGACTCCAACTGAAGCCTACTAGATTCTACTTGTCCATGGAGCCCCCCTTACTTGGCGTGTAGTTGCGGTATCGGGCAGGGCCCGCTGGGGGAGTGAGTGAGTCTGCAGGTCTCAGTCCTTTAACATCCTCCCTGATCCACATCCCCATCAGCTCCACGTACCCAGTGAATGCTGAGGTTAACCAAAGAGTTACAAGGTTAACCAAAGATTTATCCCCAGCCCCAACCCAGGAAAATTGACAGAGAAACCAGATCAGGGACAGATGTGCAAGGATTTCTAAGGATTTTCTGTATGTTAAGCAGCTAGGCAAAGTGTGAAGTGGGAGAGGGAGAGAAAGAGGAGGAGGCCCAGCAGAGGAAGATGCAACAGGAAACATTCACTGGCCAGCCTAGCAATGTGTGGGAGAGACAGCCCTTTCTGTTCAGGGGAGTCGCTTGGCCAAGGTACCGTCAGTCATTTTGGCTTCTGAAGCCTTCTTTTTCATTACTTAGAGGCAGTTGACCAGGGCTGGGGATAGATGGGGTGCGGAAGCCCCCTCCTCCATTTTTCTGCTCTTTATTATCTCTAATGGAAAGTTCTAAATGAAGGTGGATACCCATATGCATCCTGTACATGCCTCCCCCCAGCTCTGTCCTCTAGGCTGCTGTTTGTCTTTCTGTGCATCTGGGACATCACATATTGTTGGGACATCATCCATTCGTCATCGCTTGACGTGCCAGCTTTCCCTGCTCTGGAATGGCTTGCCTTTCCCAGGGCTGTTCTAGCTTTCCCCCACGGCTTTCTGGCTTGCTCCATCTGCTTCTGAGACCTCCTGTGTCCGGCAGCTCGGCTGCTGAGACTTTCCCAGAAAAGCCAACCAAGGGAAGTCCCAGATGGTAAAAAACGCGTGTCTAATTCTTCTCAGCTCAGAGAGCTTTCTTCGTTTCCTACTTAGAGACATAAGTTATAGTTCAGGGAACCGTGGCAGACATCTCTCCCCCTCCTACACTCAGTTCTGGGGTAGCTGTTGACTGCGGGGCATTGAATGACTATTCCTTCGGGACCCGTGCTTGGGTCACCTTTGCTCTTGATCCTGCCTGGTGTCCTTAGTTGTGGCCTTCACGCTGAGCATTTCTAGCAGGGGGAGGGGAGGGGCTTTCTGAATCTGGGTAAAGAATCCAAACACATCTAATCTCAGGGTTTGGTGAAACTCTTTGCTTAGAGGCTTTATGGCCAAAGGGAATTGATGGTTTGTGTTTGCTTTTCAAATAAAGGGACCCCGAGGTAGAAGAGGCCATTTTCCACAAATCTGCTGACTTCTGAAATCTGAAGCCCTCTTCCTTATCTGTCTGGTTTATTACAGGTTTCATAAACGTTTTATGGCCATTGCTGAGGCCCTGCTGACTAGGGTGGTGGCAGCTGTCCCCCAACTTTCCACATTGTTGCCAGGATCAAAGGACAGATTTACCACCTGATAAGATAGGGTGGATAAGACACAGCAGGTCCTGTACTGACTTCTTGCCTCGTGCACTCAAGCTAGCAGGACTAACTAGATCTGAGACCTTCCCCCTTCCCCCCTGGAGCCTCTTACCGTCAGCCATAGAGACCACTGGGCCTTCCCGACAATTCTGTCCCCTCCAAGTTGACAGTGAAGTTTCCCCTCCTTGTCAACACTCTAGAATGTAAAACATGAAGGAAGGTATGTTTTCAAGACATTAGCCCTATACGTTCAGTGATTTTTTTTTTTCCTCCCCTGGAATTAAAAAAATACCTGAGTCCTTTAGTCAGTCAAATGGCAAATGACATTCATTTGAAAGTGTGTGCTGCAGCGGGAGGGAGGGGGCGAGGGGGAAGAAAAAAGAGAGCATGAAAATAATTTATGGCCAAATAAATCATTTCGAGAGCGTTTATATTTTCAGGTAGAGAAATTGTATTGACTTTATTTCTCACAGTTGTTGACTCTTCGCTACAACTGCCCTAACAATCGTTGACAATGTTCTTTTAATTTGTCTCATTACAATTGAACTCTGGGAACTCCCGTTATCACTAGAAGTCTTTAAAAATGGTTTTGTTATTCTTCTCTTTTCTTTTCTTTCTTTCCTTTTTTTTTTTTTTAAAAAAGAAAAGAGCCCCCCCCCTCCTTTTTACCCTGTCTTGGCCTGTTGGCATTACAGAGACAGGGGTGGGGGTAGACAGTACAGACGTGGGGCACAGTCAGACATGGACCATGAGATACCTGCCTGTTAAGGGACTAATTTGGAGCAAGTCGGGGGTGTTGAGCTGGCATCTAGCAGCTCAGCAGACTCCTCTTTCATTATAATGACTCAGTCCTAGGAAGGTCATACAGTAGGTACCCAGGTCACACAGTAGGTGCCCAGGAACCCTGCAGTTTTCTTTGTGTCGCACTTCCCACACTCTCTCTCTTCACCCCACCCCAGGGTCTCCCTGTGCTCTGAGCACCCTGAATTTTCTCTGCTGTGTCTCCCTTGAGCCTTCAGCAAGGCTGGCTCCTCCCTGCTCCGTGTGTCTCCCTTTTGGAGCGCTTACTGTGTGCCAGGCAACACACGTGAGAAACTGTCAAGACTGACTGTGTGTTCCAGGTAGAGAATCTTACACTGCCTATCACCTTAGAGGGCATTGGGAACAGACTGCTGCTCTAGACAGTGAGAGGTCGGTGCCCCTGAAAGATGTAGGGTCAGGGTATGGTGGCACACATGTGTAACCCCCTGCACTTAAGAGGTAGAGACTGGATCAGGAGCCCCTCATGGAAAGACCGTGACTTCTTCCAAGAGTCAAGAGTTGAGCTCGGGAGCACAAACACTGGCCCTGAGGCCCCTCTCCCACACAGCTGCACAGCTGTGGGCCACACTGCAGAGGTAGGGTCCCTCCAAGGTTCCCTGAACCATGGTTCTCAGCCTTCTTAATGCTGTGACCCTTTAATACAATACCTCATGTTGTGGAGAGCACCCCTCCCCAACCATAAAATTCATTTCGTTGCTACTTCATCACTGTAATTTTGCTACTGTTATGAATCTTAATGTAAATATCTGATATGCAGGATATCTGATATTTGACTCCTGGGAAAGGGTTGTGACCCATAGGTTGAGAACCTAGACCTTCACCCCCCCCTCAAGCAGTAGGAAGGCAGAGGATGGGTGCTCTTCTGGGTAGAGGGACCACAGAAGGCTCCCAGACCCTCTCTGGTCTAAAGGAAATAGTCGGCAAGAGCAGAGGCAGCAGAGTTCCCTCTGCATGGAACCAGCTTCCTACGGTCCAGTCCACGGAGACTGCTTTGGGATTGGGTGGGGTGGGTGCTGGAGAAAGCTAAGAAAGGTGCTTTTATTATCTACGAAATTGTTGCTGAAACACTATCAGCCCAGATTATTGGCCACACACGGTTTCATCCTTAAATCAGAGAGTAGTAGGTTTTCTTTCTTTTACAGAGCTGTAAAAAGCCTATGAGCTGGTTGGGGTTGCCCTCCCCTCCCCCACTGTCTCTACTGTTTTATCAATATTGCCATAATTTGACACTTGTGAATAGGGGAAGATTGTAAAGTGTCCATAGATCCTGTAAACCATACTACATACAGATTAGCATTACAACTAAGTTTAAACCCTAGTAAAAGATAATTAAGTTGATGGATGTGGCTGTAAATCTCCCTTTTATCAAGGGCTCGCTCGTGCGGGAGCAGCCTCTAGCTTATTATTTTACAGCATCATTAATGCCTTGGCAGTACCAGCATCTTCCATGGATGCTGCTGCCGACTGAGTGAAGAGATGGTGGGATGTGCCACGTGGATACGCAAGGCCCTGTGAGCTCCTGCCTTCTTTTCTTTTGCCTTTACAGCAACATATGGCTATGGTGTGAATGCACAGGCAAGGGGTTGCCTGGTGCTCACTGCTAGCCGGGCGACCCCACTGTAACTCATTTGAATCTCTAGATTTCCTAAGGGGGTCTTGGGCACATAAAGACTACTGTATCTAATGCTTGTTTTCCTGACTTTCATCTGGGGCCGCTGCTTGCTACAGAGATGCTTTTGTTTGTAGCCTAATAATGCTGAGCTGGCGGAAAGAAAACGGCTAAACTATGATTAAGGAGGGTCCTGAAACAGAAGTGTCCTTAAGAGTTGGCTATAGATGGTGCCACTGAGACGGGAGATCCCAAGATGGTGCTGTCTGACCGGTCCTGACAGGTTCCCCTCACAAGTGGGGCAGCGGGAGCTTTTTCCTCTTCTGACAAGGTTCAGTGTTGACTTGAGAGCAGAGAGGTTTGGCTGGCTTACTAAAGCCCTGGGCTGCCCCTCTTTGAGGACACATCTTTGGGGCTGCTTGCTCAGGCATTGCTAATGGAGGACCCCCCCCCCCCCCCAACCCTACGCCATCTTGCCCATGTCCACAGGATGACTTAACTCATTCTCCTTCAAGGGCAGAATCGGCGAGCGAGAGCCAAAGATTGCTACCTGGGGCTGACTTTTGGTCCCGGGTCAGTGCTGGCCAACAAGGCATCCGTCCATCTGTATATCAACCCAAAGGTGGCTCACCCTCCGTCTGGTTCCTTCTCTCCAGGGTGGTACCTAATACTCACCACCAACCTCGCTTCTTGTGCAAGAGTGCAGAAACCAGATGCATGCTCCCAGGGCAGGAAGAAAGAAGGGGAAGCAGGAAACTGGGGGGGGGGGGGGTCGTTGTGTCTCTGACCTTACATTGAGTGCAGATCTTGCCTGGTGCTAGTGGGTCTCCAGAGACCATCTTTTGTAGGTGTTAGCTTTCCTTGGCTCCCCAGAGTTCCAAGATGGCTTCAAGAAGGGATTTATTTATTTAGATACCTTCAGATCTGAATGACTAGCACCCCATTATTTATAGAACACCCGAAGGCCAGGGCTCTTGCTCCTAACAGCTCCTGACCTTGGCTGTGACCTTGAACTGGGCCTCAGGGAATCCAGGCCCTGCTGCCTTCATTCAGAGGCCAGGTTCTCAGGCTTGCTGGAAGAGCTAAGTTAACTGGCCTTGACTAGGAATTAGGACACAGAGAACAAGGAAACAACCCAGTTGGAAGAGTCATCTGGGAGAGTCGACAGGATTTGACTCCAAAAGATAAACATACTTTTTTTTTCTTTTTATTGCCTGAAGCTGAGTGATATGGGCCTTGGTTGGAATTAGTAGGCTGAAAGTTCAAGCGATAAATGCTTCTCAGGGGCAGGAGGATCAGCGGGGCCAGCTTGAGGCTTGTCAGGAGGCCCTGGCTGGGGCTGCTCACCTTTTGAACTGGGTGTGGGTGGGTATGGAGCCAGCTCCCTTGACCAGCAGCATGATTGTGAGCAGAGGGGGTGTCTGGCCAGCCCCCTCGCCTCATCTGAGTGTACCAGGGTGGAGTCACATTCCTAGAGGAGAGAGTAGCTGATATTTAGAAGCCTAACATGGTGCTCTAGGCTTCGAAACCTTCCCGGGCCTTCTCAGAGAGGCCAAAGCAGGTTGACTGACAGGCTCATGAACCGTACTTTTCTCTTCGTGGGATCTCAGAAGTAAGCGGCCTATCCCTTAGGAGCAACTGCTATTTCAAAAGTGTGCATTCTGGACTGCTCTTGGGGCCTGCCATTTCTGCCCTGAGGTTGGAGGTCACTGGCTGTCCCTGAGACCTTACCCCATGCGCAGAAACTGAAGGCCCCAATCTCACTAAGGAAATGTTTGGAGTCGACTTGCCATCTTCTTCCCAGAGCCAAGAGGTTTTCAGGCTCTCAGGTTTAATTAAGTCCCGGGTCTGGTCCTCTTGGACCAAGATGAGACAGACTACAGTCTGGTGTGCAGAACATAGTGACAGACAGCCCATCATCCCCTGGTTTAGGGTGTGACATCACGTAAATGTATGGGCACCTGTGTGGTGGGCTCTGGGTTAGTGTGCTCATGGACTAGACCAGCTTCTCTCCGGACCTCACTGTGCTCCAGCAGCCCAAGGTAAAAGCTTATGGGGCTGAGGCTGACTGTAACAAGCCTTAAGTGGCTTAAGCTAATAAATCCAACTATCTTGAAGAGCAAACAGCATATTGTTGTGCCGGCTATTAGATCTTTACTACTCTCTAAACTCTCCAATAAAGCAAGTGCTTTATTCCTTTCCAATAATATTCCCGCCCATTGCTTCCTAAAGATTAACAATTGAAAGAGGTGTCAGCAGGCCTCACTCTCTAAATTAAGTATAATAGGCTTTTTATAGCACAGCATAAAGATATCAAAGAGGAAAAGCTGCAATCTCGAAGGACCGCTAAGTCTCTCTTTATCTGTCCCCACAGCTTCTGCTTGACATTTGTGAGCCAAGCAAAAAAGACCAGTGGACCCCAGGAAGCCAGGAGCCCCTAGATTAGCTGTAGAGCTAATTGCAGGCACAGTAAAGCTATGATTTCATGGTGTTGTAAGCACAAGGTGTGTGGGTCTTTCTACTCTGCGCTTTGCTTGAGCAGGAGCCTGTGCCTGGGTTTGCCCTAGACGGGGAAGGAGCATTTGCCTTGGTGCCCCTTGCCCCAGACTGTACTTCTGTTGGGGATGTTTCTATGGAGTGTGTAGTTTATCAGTTAACTTCTTTTATACGTATGGGTGTATAACCTATATTTATGTCTCTGTGCTATTTGTGTGTCTGGTACCTGAGGAGACCAGAAGAGGCCATCAGATCCTCTGGAACTAGAGTTAAAAACTGTGAGCTGCCACGTGGGTGCTAAGACTCAAACCCAGGTCCTTTGGAATTACAGCCAGTGCTCTTAACCACTGCACTATCTCACCGGCTCCCTATGTGAGTACTTCCACTCAGTCTATAAATACCTCCTCTTTGGTTTTTTCCCTGTTGCCCATGCAGTAAGAATGTAGACGTCAGGCTGGAGAGATGGCTGAGTGGTTAAGAGCACTAACTTCTCTTCCAGAGGTCCTGAGTTCAGTTCCCAGCAACCACGTGGTGGCTCTCGACCATCTGTAATGGGTGTCTGATGCTCTCTTGTGATATCTCTGAAGACAGCAACAGTGTACTCATACACAAAATAAATAAATAATAAATCTTTAAAAAAAAGAATGTAGATGTCAGGGCTACTGTGCAATTACATGCATGTGGCATGCAATGCTGCTCTTGCATGGTATTTCGCTCTGCTTCCTGGCTTTGCCTCTGCTACTGAAGGACTGGCTTCCTCATCATTTGGTCAGTGTTTACATGCCAGCTGGGTTGTCAACTCCACTCCTGGCAAAGGGAGAGTTCAGGGTCAGGAGTCTTGCCAGCTCTGAATTCTTTCCAAGGAGGGTTAAAATCCCTCTAGGGTATAACCCATTGTCCCCTAAAGTCCTCTTCTCTTCTTTGGGGGCTCAAGGAGGACAAAGGGAGGAGGGTGAAATCAGTGTGTGGCTCTGGAGCTTAGAGACAGGGGTGGGGGTCCACACCCTCTCAGCCGCCTGAGGGTAGTAGGTGACAGGGTTGTAGAAGGTTACTGTCATTAGAGAGGACTGGGAATGTCAAGCCTCAGGCTGCAGTCACCCTCAGGAGGCCACTGCTAAGTTTGAGTCAGACACTGTGGGATGAGAGGGTCCCTTTTAAGCACCACTATTTAAATTTGAATTTTACTTGTGTCTTACCCAGAGCCACAGGATCTCAACCATGTGGACCTGTGAAAGGAAACCACTTCTTCCTAACATAATAAAATACTCTTTAACTGTGATACCATAAAATGGACCACGCTGGCCGTCATCACGCGTGCAGTCCGGTGGCGTTGAGTCCCTTCCAGTCCTTGCGCAACCCCTACCATCTGCCTCTGTGGCTTTTCATCCTGCAGAACCGAAACTGGAGCCAATCTCATTAAACATTAACTCTCCTCCCCCCCCCCCCCCCCCTCCCCCCCAGCTCCTGGCAACCAACACCCTACTCTTCCTCTCTAAGTCTGACCTCATGTACATAGCATCACACAGGAGTTCTCCTCTTGGGTCTGGCTTATTTCAGTGGGTGTCATGTCCTCCAGCTTTAGTCATGCTGTCACATGTGCCGGGTTTTATTCCTTTTAAGGCCGAGTGCTATTCCACGGGATGCGAGGTAGACACGTGGCTACTCTGAACGATTTGGCGATGAACACAGGTGAACCAGAGACCATAATTTACCCTGCTCTCAAGGGAGACCTTCCAGGACCACCCTCCCCAGCTCCCCCCAACCCCACTCTCCCAAGGATTCCTGAAACCGCAGGGTTCTTGGACCTCATCACTGTGATGCTCTCTCTGTACAAGGACAGTCAATCCCATAACTGAGTTAGCTCCTACGTAACTAGAGAGAGAGCAGGTAGCATATACCGTGTGGATACACGGCATAAAAGAATGACAAACCCCGGGCGGGGAGGAGCGGAATGATGCGGCGGGCCATTGTGCCGCTTCTTGGAGTGATGCACCATTTAGAACTCATGAAATGTTCATTTCTGAAATTTTTTCCATTTAGTGCTGCCAACCACAGGCAGGTTGAAACTGTAGAAAGAGAATTATGAGTAAGAGGCTCCTCCAACTGCAAATGAACTAAATGGCTTTCAGGATTCCCCAAGAAGGGGCTGGAGAGATGGTTCAGTGGTTAAGAGCATTGACTGCTCTTTTGAAGGCCCTGAGTTCAGGTGCGGAGGTCCTAAATTCAATTTCCAATAACCACATGAAGGCTCACAACCATCTGTACAGCTACAATGTGCTCATTTACATAAAATAAATAAATAAATCTTAAAAAAAAAAGATTCCTCAAGAGGTCCCTGCAAGTTGAGAATGGCTGAAGTTAATGTCCTTTGAGCACATATTATACACTGCTGGATACTTGATGGGAGTTTGCTCAGTGGCTCCTCACAGTTGGTGAAGTAGGTCCTATGGCCATTCTTGGATTCAGAAATCAGACACAAGAGAGAGCCTCTGGGGGCTGGAGAGATGGCTCAGCGGTTAAGAGCACTGACTGCTCTTCCTAATATCCTGAGTTCAAATCCCAGCAACCACATAGTGGCTCACAACCATCTGTAATGAGATCTGGTGCCCTCTTCTGGGGTGTCTGAAGACAGCTATAGTGTACTTACATAAAATAAATAAATAAATCATTTTTTAAAAAAGAGAGAGAGCCAAGGTTCAATTGCAGCTGGAGCTCAGGGCCTCTGGTCCCCCAACACTATACTACTCTGTCCCCCCTCTCGCCATGGCTCCTGTCAGAGCTTCTACTTCAAGGGAGAGGCCCTTGCAACATAGCTTAGAGACATCAGAATGCAATCTTCAATTTCACTCTGGAAAGGATTTTTTTTCCCACATCAAATATTTAGTAAGATTTCATAAATAAAGGTTGTTTATTTTATGTGATCGTAGTCATTTTTATTTTAACTTGCAGCTTCATGGTTATTTTATAATATGTTATCAGCCTGTGTTTTCTGAGGTTCAGGAATGCGGAAGCTGTTTCGTGGGACTCGGGTTGTGTGTTACCTGCGACAATACTGCCATCCTGTGGCGGGATGGAACACTGCAGCTTTGTTAACTGTATCCGGTCCTGCAAGGGCAGGTGAAGAAAAGGTCAGGGGTGGGGGTGGAGTTCTCACCTGCTTGAGGCCACAGTCAGACCATATATATCCTCAGTGAGTCAAAGTCCAGGGGCACACACAGTTCCTGTTCCCTTTGCCTCTTGGAGACTCCTGCTCACAAGTGTGGCTAGAGATTCAGGGAGCTGGTGAGAGGGTAATGGCAGCTCCACTTGCAACCACAAGGACCAAGAATCCAAACGTGGAGTGCATTATACTCTGTCCTTACTTTTAAGAGGTTTCTATTAACCAAAAATTTCCTTCCTTTCCTCTCTCATCCTCCCCACCCCACCCCTAAAGGGTCAAGGGATTGTGTGTGTAGGGGTGCGGGGGAGGGGTTCAGGGGGGAATTTCGAAGTGACCAGATCAGACTGAATTGGCAGCAAACAAGCTCAGGTATATAGGAATGGCTCTTGGGTGAGGTAGAGGCCAGAGAAGTCAGGTGGGGAACGCTGGATGTGTCAGGCAGGAGCTGGCTTTTTTCTATATAAGGTTTAAGTGCTTGGTAGTTGTTCAGGACTCGCCTGGCCTCACCCGAAACTCAGTTTTGGCGCCACCTGGGTAAAGGGGCTTGACAATGCAGGCAGGGCTGTAAGCCAGTGCTTTCTGGTCCACACCATGCTGGTCTTTGTCTGGGTCCCTTTCTTTCTTTCTTTCTTTCTTTCTTTCTTTCTTTCTTTCTTTCTTCCTTCCTTCCTTCCTTCCTTCCTTCCTTCCTTTCTTTTCCCAAGGTCACTTCCTCCCCTCCTTCCTTTTTTCATTAACCATGTGAACGAGACATAATCCACATGCCACACAACACAACTCCAGTGTCCCCAACAATGATTGCTACATCAGAAGCTTGGCACGTATTTGCTGTTGGTAAACTGTGCATTATGGGCATCAGGAATTAGTTTAAATGTATGAATGTTTTGCCTGAATGTATGCATGGGAATCATAGGTATGCCTTGTGCCTGCAGAGGCCAGAAAGACAATCGAATCCCTGGGAACTGGAGTTACAGATGGTTGTGAGCTGTCACGTGGGTGCTGGGAACTGAACTTGTGTCCTCTGCAGGAGCAGTCTGTGCCACTGAGCCATCTCTGCAGCCCTGTGTAAATGTTCTAAAAGATTAACTCTTTTAGATCATGGTAGCTACCATCTGCTGGGCCAAGAAGACCTGGATATGTCTCGCTTAGATTCAGTCGGGGTTGTGAACTCAGGACAACCAGCTACACAGCCAGTGTTCTGTGACAATGTTCCTCTTCCCAACCTCTCTCCTTCCCTAGTACGCCGGGCAAACACGGAAACATTCAAACATACCGCCTCCCCCCAAGTCTCAAGGGTCCTACTTTGTAGCTCTGGCTGCCTGGAAATGTCAATGGAAAGCAGGCTGGCCTCAAACTCTGCCTGTGACATCATAGCTGATCTCTCCTCTCCTCTTAAAGCCCTTCCCTTGATGGCTTCTCTGGTTGACTTCCCTTGCTTCTGCTCTGGCTCATTGCTTCTCTCTGGATCATGTCAGGTTCCTTAATGGCTTTTCATGCAGTGGATTCATGGGGACCAGAAGATTGTAGATGAACTGGGCACTAGAGTTCGAAATCGTTAAAAACCAAACATCTCCAGGGCCGAGGAGATGTCTCAGTGCTTAAGAGTATTCGAGGCTCTCGCAGAAGACCCAGGTTTGGTTCCCAGGACCCGCCGCAGGTGGCTCACAAATAACTACATATAACTCCAGTTCCAAGGGATCTGAGATCCTCTTCTGGTCTCCAGAAATATACATACACAAACATACATGCAAGCAAAACACCCATATACATAAAAATAAAATAAAATAAATCAAATACTAAAAAGGAAAAAAATAAGGTCCTCCAGTAGTTCATGGAAATCTTGAGAACTGTGGGCTTCAAAGGGACACGGGATTGAGGTTAGAATCCATGGGACCTGGTCCCACCAGCTGGTAGGGCTCACATCATTCCTTCAAAGGGGGATCTTAAGGTTCAAAAAATCTTAACCATTTGTTGCATGCCCCAAGGCACTCATACTTAGAAATCCTGAGTTGAAGGCCAGCCCTAAACTGTACTCACAATCCCTACATCTCCTTGGCACTGTTTGTCACTGAGCCTTTTAGGGTGGGCTTAAAAGGGGCGGGGCACTTTGAGTGGGAAGTCTGAGTTAGAGAAGAAGCATCAGTCACAACAACTGTCTTAAACAAAAGGGAGCTGAGCTCAGGTGCCAGATCAGCCACGTAAAAAATAGAAGAGGAAGCGGACATTTCTGGTTTCTTTGGAAACTCAGTTGTGTCATGAGATGTTCTCCTGGAAGCCATCTTGGGAGAGGATGTGTTACTGATGCAGACACATGATGTGATGTTTTGCTGGAGCAGACACTTGTGAGAACTCGTGAAGTTTGGAAAAGTATAAATGGAATCCCATAAACATTGTGACTCCATGCAATGCTTCACTGGTCTTCTCTGGTCTTTGCTGGTCTTCACTTCATAGAAAGAAACGCCAAAGGATTTCTCGTGGTATTCCGGGTGATTCTTGCTGCTTCTGTTGACTTGGCGGAGCCTTGCAGTTTCTGCTGGATCGAGCTGCTGCTACTGATTCGTGTTTGGTGCTTGCTATTGAACTGGACTGCTGGTATCCTGACAATGAAGAGTAGAATCACCCCCAAAGAACTACTTCTAAACAGGTCCACAACCCCCTTTTTCCCATTAACCTTCTTTCTCCCCAGCCTCTGGTTGGTGTGCTAGAAGGAGATTGAAGTGTTTAAGAAACATAAAGTAGATTTAGAGAAAAATCTAAGCCTACAAGAAGAGCTTGGGTAAGTCACTTCATTTCTTCCTGCCTCAGTTTGCTCATCTGTAGAATGGGATGAATAATATTAATATGGTTGCTGTGATGAGTCAATGGAGTCAATCCTATAAGGATTGAGTGAAAGACAAAGAATAGGAGGAGGACACAACATCTGTCCCAACAACAGGAGTAACTGGGACCAGCGGGACCCAGGCACGCAGGAATTCCACCAGCTCAGTGGCATGGGTTCCTTCTAGTCTGTCTGGGCCGGTGCCCTAAGCAGACCTTAGGCACAAACTCTGCAGCCAGTCGCACAACACCCAGAGGAAGCTCCACTCCCAAGTGCTCTAACACATCCAAGATCATAGGGTCAGAGGCGAGGAGGACACAACATCTGTCCCAACACCAGGAGTAACTGGGACCAGTGGGACCCAGGCACACAGGAACTCCACCAGTCCAGTGGCACCAGTTCTTTCTGGTCTGTCTTGGCCGGTGCCCTGAGCAGACCTTGGGCACAAACTCTGTAGTGAGTCCTATAATACCCAGAGGACGCTCTACTTCTAGGTGCTCTAACAGGCCCAGGATCACAGGATCCCAGAATCACAGGATCACAGAGACAGCTTGACTCTGAGGAGTTCTGACACAACCAGGATCATAGGAAGGACAGGCTCCAGTCAGATTTAGCCAGGGCAGGTAGCACTAGAGATAACCAGATGGTGGGAGGCAAGTACTTTTTTTTTTACTTAAGAAAATAAGTAACAGAAACCAAGGTTACTTGGCATCATCAGAACCCAATACTCCCAACATAGCAAGTCCTGGACACACCATCACACAAGAAAAACAAGATTCAGATCTAAAGTCACTTCTTACCCTCATCTAATGTCTGTGCCACCATTGTTCATTGTTGAATGACTTCATGGATAGATCATCTCAATACACACACTATTTCTTAAATGAATGTAACCTGTTCTCTGTAGGCTGAGAATGAAGACAATCACTCAAGTCAAATAGCTTTAACCATAGCAGGAAATCTGTATCCAAAAATCATGCCTACAGTTCATTCCTTGGTGCAGCAGAACTGTTAACTCTTAGTTTAGCTACGATGGAGGTAAAATCCTTTGGTGATGTGAGGGTCATTGAAGTACAGCCTTATTACAATGAACTCCAATGTCCAAAAATTGTTCTTATTTTGGGCTTGTACCACAGTAAGAGCCAAAATTTTAAGCTCTACGAAAAACAAAACAAAACAAACAAACAAAATGACTTTCTTTATTTATGTTCATTAAAAAAACTAGTAGTGATATATTATTTTAAAATATACAGATAATATGTTTGGAGTTATTTAAAATTTATATTGAGAAAAATGTATGTATTTCCAGTATTGGTGTAGACAAGCATCTACATAATACTGTTCAGTTGATTGTTGTTTTATACCAAACAACTTTTATAATACTCATTTTTATTGTTACAATATTGTATAAATTTTAAAGAATATGACAAAATAAAAAAAAACCCAAAAGGTATGGCAGGTATTGAAGGGGGGTCTCTGGGAGGAGTTGGGGTACAAAAGGGAAAGAAGAATGTGATGTAATTCTATTTATTTAAAATATGTTTTTAAATGTTAACAAATTCAGATAAATTGAAATTATGTATCTTTTCTCATCATAATGCAATAAAACTTAAATCAATAAAAATGTATAGGAGAAAAATAAAGAACTATAAAAAAGAGAGAAAGAAAGAAAGAAAGAAAGAAAGAAAGAAAGAAAGAAAGAAAGAGAAATTGGATGAGGCAGCTTGCTGGCTGGGCAGGAGACACTGGTTCTCTTGAAGTGGTTCACTCACAGATGGGGGGTCTGGCCCTACAAGTATCCTGAGGACACTGAGTGTCCATGGAAAGGGTCTCTGTCAGCATAGACAGACTTAAAATAAACCCTGGTCTTCAACAGACTTGGTGAGTCTGTTTGGACTTTGGCCTGGAGACGATGACGACAACAACAACAACAACAACAACAACAACAACAACAACTACAACTATAACTACAAAAGACAAAGAATGCAGAAAGCCAATAATTGCTGCTGCTGTTATTTTATTCCCACAGTCCTTCCCACCGTTTCAGCTCCTTGTCTCTCAGCACTAAGCATCCTGTGACCCCTGGTGCTTGGGGGTGGGGTGGGGTGTGTGCTGGCTAGTTTTATGTCAACTTGACACAAGACCGAGTCATTGGAGAGGAGGGAGTCTTCAGTTGAGAAAATGCCTCCATAAAATCAGGCTGTGGGCAAGCCCATAGGTCATTTCCTTAATTAGTGATTGATGTGGGCAGTCCAGTGCATTGTGGGTGGTGCCATCCCTGGGGTGATGGTCCCAGGTTCTATAAGACAGCGTGCTGAGCAAGCCACAAGGAGCGAGCCATGAGGAGCAAGCAGCAGCCCTCCATGGCCTCTGCATCAGCTCCTGCCTCCAGGTTCCTGACCCGTTTGGATTCCTGTCCTGACTTCTGTTGATGATGTGGAAGTGTGAGTGAAGTAACCCTTTCCTCCCCAAGTTGCTTTAGTCATGGTGTTTCATCGCAGTGACAGATACCCTAACTAAGGCAGAGGATGATGGCAGATTTGCTAGTCTATGTGGGACAGGTCCATTCCCATGAGCGAATGGCAAAGGTCTCTTTAATGCCACAGTTCCCAAAAAATGCAATTTCTTAGACCCTTCTCTCTGTAAATCTCCAAATACCCTCTGCCTCTTGGCCATGCAATGATCTTTCCTATCAAGGCTGTACTGCTCTGAATTCGTTTATGCAGTGCTGATCAGCACTAGACTTTAAGAGGCTTGTTAAACCTTTAACGAGTCTGGAAGGTGATGAAGTTGCCAACCATCACCACTAGAGGGTGCTGAAACATCCCTCTAGAGGCCACTGAATAAAATAACAGTATCAACAATTGACTCCTATATTCTTTGCCTTTCTTATGGATCTTCCATTGACTCCTCATAGCTACCGTATCAATGCATTATTTGTTCCGTTTTCAGAACCTTTCAGGGAAAAGAAAGTACAGAGCCCCTGATATCCACAGGGGTTTGTTGTGGAATCTCTCTCCCCTGCCGTGGATATAAAAGTACTGTGGGTACAGAAGGCTGACTGAGTATATCAGATGTTGCCTGCCACCCCAATCCAGTTGCTGGTGCCCATGGAGAGCAGAGGCCGTGCCAGATTCCCCAGAGCTGCTGAATGTGGGTGCTGGGAACTGAACTGGGCCCTCAGGAAGAGTAAGCGCTCTTAAGCAATGAGCCTGTCACCTCCAGTCTCAAGAAATGATAATTGGGGGCAGGCAGTGGTGGCGCACGCCTTTAGCCCCAGCACTTGGGAGGCAGAGGCAGGCAGATTTCTTAAGTTCAAGGTCTGCCTGGTCTATAGAGTGAGTTCCAGGACAGCCAAGGCTACACAGAAAAACCCTGTCTCGAAAAAACAACAACAACAACAACAACAACAAAACCAAACCAAAACAACCCCCCC
>JADRCD010213093.1:7464-23488 GCA_019843815.1 Montemys delectorum
TGTATGTGTGTGTGTGTATGTGTGTGTGTGTGTTTGTGTGTGTGTGTATGTGTGTGTGTGTGTGTTTGTGTGTGTGTGTGTATGTGTGTGTGTGTGTGTGTGTGTGTGTGTGTGTGTGTGTGGTGTGCATGTGTATCTCCAATGGAAATGAAGTAAGAATCCTGTAGACCCCATGCTCCAGGGTCCATGGTGACACTTTTCACAGTAGGATACAAAATCGACTTACATATCCATCAACAGGAAAGAGGCACAGAGAAAATGTGTCAGGTTTCCATAATAAACTACTGTTTAGTCATTTAAGAGCATTAAATCCTAATATTTATGATCAACTTTAATGAACAGAGAGGACACTTTATTAACTGAAGAAAGTCACCTCAAGAAAACTAATACTTCATCTCCCTTTTTAAAGTTTTTATTTTTTAAGTAGAAAGTAATTTTTCCATATGATATATCCTAGTTATCATCCTCTCTATTCCACCCCCTCCCAGGTCCTCCTTACCTTCCCACCCACCCAGTCCATGTCCTCCTCTGCCTCTCTCTTTAATAAAAGAAAGAGGCAAATTAAGAGAAAAACAAAGCATCAGAATGAAACAAAAAGCATACGAAACACACACATACACACACGCACAAAGAGAGAGAGAGAGAGAGAGAGAGAGAGAGAGAGAGAGAATCAGAAACCAAAATATACAAACAAAAGACCAGATCTCACTTTTAAATGACCTCCAAAAACTGTTTGATCTTCTAGAGAAGTAGAGGAAAGTAGTCATTACTAGAGACTAGGAAGAGTGTGGGGAATGAGGACTTATAAGAAGTGGGTTAAGAGTTAACATATTACAGTTAGATACCAGGTGAGTGCATATAAAAATAATACATCGTGAATCTCAAATTGGGAGAATTTCAATGTGCTAGTTGTAAAGAAATCATAAAATTTACCAAAATGAATATCATAATTACCTGAGTGGTTCATTCCCCAAAATATATAAATCAAAACGTGACACTGTACCTCATAAATATGCATAAATGTTATTTGTCAATCAGAAGGTAGGATTGATTCGTAAGGAGTCCAGATTTTCCTAAAAAGGGAGTCATTTTTTAAAAATTACAGAAATAGTCCTTTTAAGCTGCTTGTGTGTTGTTTATATTCAGTCAACGTAATTGTTGCTATCAGCACTGCCTAGATGCTTTGCAAACAATTGCAGCCGAGCAGAAATAGCTCCTCAAATCAGATGTCTGCCTGTATGCGCTTATCTTCCTAGATTTAGTGGCTAAATGGATCATTCCTCTCTTCTACATGCTTTCCCAGGGAACATGGCTCTGTTTCCTTGTAAACAACTATTTGATGCTAACAACAGCTAGGTGGGCATAAGCTGCCAAAAAAACCAAGCCTAGATAATACTTCTGTCTGGTAGCATGGAGGACAATGTTGATAATTTATTATTGCTCATCTGGAACTCTGAAAAGATGCCTTGTAATTATAGAGTAGTTATATCCAAAGAACTACACAAAATATGTTGAACTTGAAGGAAGGTTATTTTTAATGAAAACTCTCTCTGAAAAACCTGGGGCATGTTGATTTGAATTGAACTGAAATAAATAATTGAATGTATCACTTCTTCACATAAACCATATGACAAGAACAAGTTACTTTATAAAAGACAATATTGATTATATTCTGTGTTTCATACAATAAGCATTTCTTGTTAACCAAATATCTAGTTTGGATTCACAAGATAGAGCAGACTCATTTAAGATGCATGAGGGAAGAATCATAAAGATTAGACCATAATTAAAAAAACATTTTAAAAACCCATAATCTGTCATCTTTTGCTTTTTATTATGCTTTGTTCAAGAGTGGACCAAACCATTTGTCCATAAATTCCTATTCAGAATGTAGCTCTGAATGTCCTTGTGATATTCTATAACAATTCAAAACAGTCTGCATTACTACTATACAAAAATCAAATGAAGAATGAACAAATATGAAAAAATTTCACTCAACAAAATAAAGTAATTAGTAAGATGGTATAGGTGGTTGAAGAGATAATCTTTAAAAACCAGAAACATATAAGAAAAAATGAATGATGAAATAAAATTTATAAATAACTTGACACCATTTCCAGACTTAGATAGGAATCCATTGACTCTCCATCTGACATAATTTATTTTCCTATTTATTGTCAAGGACTGACAATAAACATACTCATCCTTTCTATAGACATGATATCTCTTAGTTATTTACAACTTGCCATTATAAAATATTTCAAAAGAAAACAAAAATATGGAATTTGTAAATCAGAAACATACTATAGTCAGAAATAGTGGCGTATAGTCAATATAGTTATTTTGACTATATTCTTTAGCACATTGTTATTCGTTCTTTGTTTTTAATCCCAAATTATTCATGAGTGATCTTCCTTAGCTATTTAACTGCACAAGTTATTCTAGAGATGCTGAGCTAAGCACCCATGAATGAATAACTATAGTAGCTGCCTACATCCACCCTGTTTTGAAAGGAGCCAGCCAGGCTGCTAAGTCCAACAGGACTTCTCTTTGGAATTTCAGATAAGTTGTTATTGTCACCAGAGACTCAAACTATCAGAGACATGAGCACCAACCTAGAGAGATAGGTTGTCTTCCAAGACTTAGAGTGTACAAGTGGACTTCTGTTCTTCAAGGAAATTTCTGTAGCATCTATTTTAGGCCCTTCTGAGTCACCTGTTCCAAAGTCCAGAAGTTATTTTTTACAATAACTATTTCTATTGGCATGCAAATATATTCTGTAATGTAGGAAACTCTGCTTTGAAATATGTATATTTCATAACTCCATATGAAGTAATCATCCTTAAGCTTTTGAAGAATTTGTATCACGTCACCTATTTTCTCATTAAGAAATAAAATAAACATTTAACATTATTTTTATGCCTACATGAAAATCAAGAGTTTTGCTTTCTTTCAACACTTTTTTACTTGCATTAGCAAGATAAAATAGGCTTCTGACATTATTTTCTCAGATATGCTGTTTCTGCATGTTTTAGGGGTAAAGCATTTTTAATTCCAACAACAGCAAGTTGAAACAACATCTTAATAATTGCCCAAGTATCAGATGCTGCATCATGTTTATTTAGCCTAATTCATCAGTGTTCTCTGTAAAGACAAGGGAATTGAGTTGGAGAATGCCTAGGGCAGACAACATAACAAGCTTGCCCTCAACACAGCATCGGAACATCTCTGTGCCTTCCACTTAGTTCCTAGCTGAGAATGACTTTATGTGTCTTAGTTGATGTAGCAAGGAGAGTAACTCTACCTTAAAAAATAGGAGAAACAGGGTTTCATTTGAAATATATTTTAGGGAAATAATAGCTGAAGTGAATAAGTCACTATCATAGATTTAGAAAGCAAAGACTCAGAAATGATAATGTAATAGTAATTAGTTTTAAACTATTACTATTAAAATATCAATAATTGATATTTAAATTTTATTTCATCTTTGTGTGTATACACACATGCATGTGCATGCATGTGTTTATGAATACACATATACATTTACATGTATGAGCAGAAGTAAGAAGAAACTTGCAAGTAGTGATTTTCCCCCTTTTTCCATGTAGGTCCCAAGGATGGAACTCAGGTGGTCAAGCTTGTGATGTGCTGATCCATCTCTCTGGACCTTTGTAAAAGTTTGTTTTATAATAATTGAGTTTTTTTTTTAAGATAGAGCATATCAACCCAAGATTACACACAGAGCGATGTTGACCACACAAGGAAGATATAAGGTGGCCACTCAACTCTAGAGAATGCTTTCATTGTTAGTTTTTCTCATTTGGACAACATCTACTCTATAGATTTTATAAATTATTTGACTTTGTTATGAGGAAATTAACATACAAGGTCCTTTATACCTCAATATGACTTGACACCTTTAATCAAGCCTGACTACATTCCTCTTTTAACAACAAAGAGTGAGGTAATATGAATAACATTAACCCCCAGTGGTAATGTTGGGTGGCATGAATGCCTTCTGGGCAATCCAAGAGAGATGAAAGTGGTGGACCTAGCAAGAAATGAAAATAATATGTGGACACAACTTGATGACAAGTTTTACCAATTTTGAAAGTTTGTTTAATTTCTCCTCTTTCTTCCAAATCAAATCTCTTTTCTTGACACTATGCACACTCTCTATGACGAATCCAGCACTTCTTCCCAAACTCAGTGCAGTGAATCATAACGGGCTGCAAGGGCAAGACTACCAAGTCTTCTCCAAGTAGATTTCACCTCAGCAAATGATGAGGTTCAGTGACGTCATTAGATGCAAGAAAGAAAGCGGGGAGTACAGCAGACATTATACAGCCATGGTCATTTCAGGCAGAAGTCAAGCAGAAACTCACTCTATGAGCATCATTCCACATCTACCATGTAGTCTCTGAAGTGAGTAGTCCTGGAAACTAGGATGCCATATAGTTAGATTCTGCTACTTCTAATCCTAAGGGGACAAGCTAACTGTATCATATATACAAGCATGTCACTTCTTCCCCATTCTGAAACAGAAAGAGTTAATCTCAGAGGACAGCATTCTTCAGATGGGCACATGTTTCTGGTGTTCAGTGTGATCTTCTGACTTTACTTGTAATATGCTAAAAGTTTAATAGATTTAGTGATGAATCTATTCTGAATCTATTAAACTACTTCAGTGCAATTACTCTAATAAAACAATTTACCATCTGGCCTTCTTCATTCTCATACCTTTGCATCTTTTTCCCAAATTGCTTACAAAAGAGAGTCATTTTCTGCATTTCTGGATCCTCCCATCTCCCACATTAATGGTTGTGTATTAATACATCTCATGAGCTAATGATACAAAGTGCTTAGCAATGCAAATGATCTTGCTGGTGCAATCGGAGAGAATAGTGTAACTGCCATGAAATTAGCAAGGGGCCTCTAATCACACACCATTAGTAGGAGACAAATTCAGAGTTTTATTCTTAATGCTTCCTAACATAAGTCTTATGGGTGGGATTCCTGACATCACTCATGTCTTACTGTTTGTCACATTAGGTAATAAATAAATTCATTTAGACTGTACGATGTGGTTTTAAAATCTAACTATCCTTGTGTCACAGTGTATGTGTGCGTTTCTTTCTGTTATCTTATGGCAGGAAACACACCCAACACCCTCTAGGATATTTCTGGGCCAATTTTTAGCAGAAGATTGCTGATGCTTAATTCATGATACTGTGTCTATGATAAAGTATCATAGTCCACAGTAACTTATGAAGAAAGGGTTTATTTTTGTCTTTTCTTTAAAAGGGGATAGAATCCACTGTGGAAGGATTAGCAGTAGTTGAAGAAAGGGTGTGAAAGGAACAGGGAACAAACTGATCACATTTTCATCCACATATCAGAAACCCAGAGAGGAAATAGGAAAAGGGGGAGTCTACAGACCTGCCAAAGCCCATCCCCTGCCCCACTGACATACTTCCTCCATCAAGGCTCTACCTCCTAAAGGTACTGCAATTTTACCAAGTATTGCCTCCAACTGAGGACCAAGTGTTCAAAGAAGTGACACTCTGAAGGACAATTCTCAGTGAAACCACCACTCTTGATGTCAACATGCTTTTAGAATGGTCATGCGTTTTTAAATACTGATTGAATTGTTTTTCAGTAATCTCTACCCTAAAATAAATAAAAAGGAGCCATGGAGATGGCTCAGTGGGTAAGCACTTTTGCTCAATGATTTTCACATAGTTTGATCCACAAGTGTTTGATCTTTTCTGTGGGGTGTTACTCCATTTCTTCCTTCCAACTGGATAACAGAGTTGCAAGTGATTGTAGATTGAATTTTTTTTTTTGCTTCTTCATTTTATTTTACAAATGTAGAATCTAGGGACCAGATGCAGAATCCCACAGCCAAATATTAGGCAGAGATCAGGAGTCCTACAGAAGAGGGCGAGGAAGGATTGGAGGAACTAGGGAGATCAATGACACAAGTACATGGCCTGCAGAATCAACTGATCGGGACTCACAGAGATCAGGGAGCCTGAATGGGTCTGACTTTGGTCCTCTGCATATATATTATGATCATGTAGTCCGTGTTCTTGTAGAATTTCTAATAATGGGAGCAGTGGTTGTCTCTGACTCTTTTGGCTCTCTTGGGGCCCTTCTCCTCCCACTGGATTGCCTCATCCAGCCTCAATGTGAGAATATGTACCCAGTCTTACTGTAGCTTGTTATATGCCGTGTATGGTTGACATCCCTGGGAGATCTGCTCTTTTCTGAGAGGAGGTGGAAAGTGAATGAATCTGGGGAAAGGTGGAGGCATGGAGAAAGACTTTGGGGAGTGGAGAGATGGGAAACCACAGACGGAATGTAATATATGTAAGATATAAAAGAAAAATAAATAAATAGAAAAAATATAATATATAATTACACTGTTTGAAGTTGGTAGCAAAATAAAAATAGTTGGCCAAGAAGATTTCACTTTACCCACTATATATTGGAAAATACATACAATACTTGCTACTAATAAGATATTGATCACAGAACTGTGATGGCTACAATGAAGATAAACATATTTTAAGATTTTATTTATTTATTTACTTATTTACCTATTTACTTTACATACTTCTCACTATCACCCTCTCTCACAATCCTTCCCTCCCTTCCCCCTTGGGTATCCTCCCACCCTGGTATATCAAGTCTCTGCTAGGCTAGATCTTCCTCTCCCACTGAGGCCAGACAAGGGAGACCAGCTAGAAAAACATATCCCACATACAAGAAACAGATTATGGGATAGACATCACTCCAATTGTTCAGGATCCACATGAAGGTCTGCTCCACATGTGCCAGCAGGCCTAAGCCCAGCCTGTATATGTTCTTTGGTTGATAGTTAGTTGTCTGAGAGCCCCAAGGGTTCAGGTTAGTTGACCTTTTTGGTCTTTTTTTTTTCCTGGGTATTTATTTATAATTTTATTGGTTATTTTATTTATTTACATTCCATGATTGATTCTGCATTTTTTTGTTTTTGTTTTTGTTTTTATTTTTGTTTTTTGAGACAGGGTTTCTCTGTCTAGCCCTGGCTGTCCTGGAACTCACTCTGTAGACCAGGCTAGCCTCGAACTCAGAAATCCACCAGCCTCTGCTTCCCAAGTGCTGAGATTAAAGGGGTGCACCACCACCACCCAGCTTTATTTACATTCCAAATGTTGTCCCCCTTCCCAGTTTCTCCTCCACAAACCCTCTATCCCATCCCCCTCCCCCTGCCTCTATGAGGATGCTCTCCCACCCCCACCTCACCACCCTAGCATCCCCTTACGCTGAGGCATTGAGCCTCCACAGGACCAAGGGCCTCCCCTCCCACTGATTTCAGATAAGGCCATCCTCTGCTACTTATGCAACTGGAGTCATGGGTCCCTCCATGTGCCCAGCATAGCAAAAACTATTCTCAACAATAAGAGAACTTCAGGAGGAATCACCATCCCTGACCTCAAGCTGTACTACAGAGCAATAGTGATAAAAACCACATGGTTTTGGTACAGAGACAGGCAGGTAGATAAATGGAATAGAATTGAATACCCCAAAATAAACCCACACACCTATGGTCACTTGATCTTTGACAAAGAAGCCAGAACCATCTAGTAGGGGAAAAAAGACAGCATTTTTCAACAAATGGTGCTGACTCAAGTGGCAGTCAGCATGTTGGAGAATGCAAATTGATCCATTCTTATCTCCTTGTACAAACCTCAAGTCCAAGTAGATCAAGAAACTTTACATAAAACCAGATACACTGAATCTAATAGAAGAGAAAGTGAAGGAAAGCCTCAAACACAAGGGCACAGGAGAAATTTTCCTGAACAGAACACCAATGGCTCAGGCTTTAAGATCAAGTATTGACAAATGGGACCTCATAAAACTGAAAAGCTACCATAAGGCAAAGGATACTGTCAGTAGGATAAAACGGCAACCTACAGATTGGGAAAGGATCTTTATCAACCCTACATCTGATGAAGGGCTAATATCTTTTGGTCTTTCTGTGAAGTTCCTATCCCCTTAGAGGTCATAGTCCTTCCTCCTGTTTTTTTTTTCCATAAGAGTCCCCAGGCTCCATCCACTGTTTGGCTGTGGGTGTCTGCATCTATGTGAGTCAGCTGCTGGGTGCATCCTTTCAGAGGACAGCCTTGCTAGACTCCTGTTGGCAAACATAACAGAGTATCATTAAGAGTGTCAGCGACTGCTGCTCGCCCATGGGATGGGTCTCAAGTTGAGTTGGTTCTTGGTTGGCCATTCCTTCATTTATATAAGTTCATGTAATCAGAAAATGACAGAAAAGAAGAGACAGGCAAGGTAGCAGATAGTTCCAGCTTCACGGGAACAGGTTGTCTATGAATTTTTAAGGTATAGCAGAATGCTAATTATACCAGCCTCCAAGCCCTAGGGACTGAGACACACAGTTAGATAGATTTGCAGGGGAGCAGGGTTCCAAAGCAACAAGCAGGCTTTCTAATCTTTGCACAAATCATCATGGCATAGACAATAGCCACAACCTTCTAATCAGAATGGAAGCAGATGCACTACTTCTAACCTACAATATATTTCTTTATTGTTGCAGACAAAAAATTATAGGCCACTTGTTTCAATATTATATATATGTATATTGTACTGCTTGTTAACTGAATACAAATAACCATTAGGTTCCATTGTTCCATAAGAAAGCATCAATGACATTAATATAGCCTTATTTGTATAATCTTCTCTAATTAAGGAGCGTGTTACAGAGTACTGAGTGGCTTTTTGACAAAATGGATTTCTTTCCATGTATGGCCTTTGTATAAGAGTCCTGGCTCCATGGTACCTCATGTTTTGTATTTAAAACTGAAATATACATTAATATGATAAAGTGGTTTCCCTCTCATGTTCCCACAAGCTGCTTCTCATTGAGTTAAGTACTTCTTCCGGGAGCTGAGAATCCATTGGTTTCAAAAGAAGATCAGCAAGTATATGAGATTTTTAGACCATATTGAAAAATGAAAAATTGGACTCCTCATCACTCTTTCCCAAGAGGAAAAGGTTGTAGTCAGCAGAGCTAAGGGAAAAACTACTAATGAAAAATACAGAAACCCAGGAGCAGCAGGTAGAAGGATTAGTCATGGTTATTCTGAAATACAAAAATTTACCTCCAACATTTTGCCAAAAAACACTGAATGATTTAAAACAACATGTTATTTTAGCTTTACAAAATACAGGTTTCTGAAGTTTTTTTCCCTTTATGCCCTTGTGCGTTTTTTTTTTTTCCTCCGAGTTTCTTACCTGGTTCTAGTTTCCCAAGATATTTGTATGGATTGTGTGTTTTAGAGTCCCATGCCAAAATTTACCCACATGAGTCCTATTGACCTTGGTCAGAGCCACAGGGCAAAATCTCTACTCCTTGCTATAAAATGAGGTTGCTATTTGTAGTCATATTTTCATCTGGTTTTGCTATCCCACATATGAAAATTATTTCTCTGGGAGGATTGATTTACTTCTATTAATTATTATTCAAAAATATACCCTGAGAAACAATTGCAGCCAAATACCAAACAAATGAAAACAGATGGGAGCATAATCTAGGAAGGATTTGGCCCAGGAGGGTAAGGGAAAAATACATACTACAAACAGAGTATTCCTTAATTGCCTTCAGAAAGTCAACATGCAAAGCAGCAATATCCTTTTTATATACTGCTTCTAGTTTTAAGAATGTTTATATTCAAATTGTAGGATATACAAAAATGATCCAGAAATTAGATAGCAAAAGTAAAATTTTTGTTTCCTTGATCACAGTTTGTAGCTCCCTGTTAACAAGCTAAACTCAAGGAAGAATTTGCTAAGTGAATTGGGAAAACTGTAACATCTGAGTGATAAAGGTGAGTCTGAGAAATGCTTGTCATTTTTAAAGTGAATCATTAAATGTTTTCCTTGGAGCTAGGAGGACAGAGCAGTGGTAGAATGTCTTCATAGCATGTCCCTGGAGGCCTGGGTTCGATTCCCAGGACCACTTAGTCAGTCGACAGCTGTGGAAGCTGTTTTAGCTTCATCTGTGTGTCCTCTGCCCCAGAGATTAAGATAACTGGTCTACTTCACCTCCTCCCTTAACCAGCACATGTGGAAAGATACAAGTGGCTTATCTGATGACAAGATGTTGCACTGAGTGAGGAGGGGCTTCCTTTGTCCTTATTAAAAACCACCAAAAGGGCCCTGCAATGAGGGACTGCTCTGGAAAAGCAGTCCTCCCCTGTGCAAAATAAAGATGTGATGTCAAGTTCACCGGATTTTAATCATTCTCAAGTATCTCTGCCTGAAAAGCGAAGTTCAAGGTCCCCTGAGGGAAGGCACTTAACACCCCACCCCCCCAGCCCCACACTCAGCACAGATTTCCCTCCACACTTAACAGAACCAGATGGAAACTCAAAACATTTGAAAAAGTGTTAGAATGTAATCAAGCATCAAAGTTAAAGTAAATTTTACAAAAAGCACTCAGGCTAACTAAAATTTCAAACCACTTTTAGCATATTTCTTCCATTGCCTCCATTCATTTTGCCAGAAGTCACTGACTTAAAAGGTTATGTGATAGTGCATATTTTTCCAATGTATCATTTATAGAGAAAGCACTTATGTAAATAAACCTTTGGGAAAGCTAGGTTGGTATAATTCAAACACAAATGTGGGTATATGGGAAATATTGCTCTTTTGGTTTAATACTGTTTTTAAAGGTTATTTACATATATTTTAAATAAAAATTTTGTACATGCATTAAATGCTAAAGACACCCAATTCTCCACTGTATTAGAAAATAGCATTACTTCAGTTAACTGTTGCATTGTCCCAAATACAAAATTATAGACTATCTGTACAATATTGTGTCTTTCTGTCTGTCTCTGTGTCTGTGTGTCTGTGTGTGTCTGTGTGTATCTGTGTGTGCTGTGTCTGTGTGTGTGTGTATCTGTGTGTGTGCTGTGTCTGTGTATGTGTGTATCTGTGTGTGTGCTGTGTCTGTGTGTGTGTTATATGCATGTGTACAGGTGAGCACTCCAACAAACACTTATAGAGATGCCAGAGCAAGACATTACCTTGCTCTGTCGCCATCTGTGCCATTGCCTTGAAAAGGGTCCCTGGCTGAGTTGTCCAGCAAACTCTCAGGAACAACCCGTCTGCTCCTCAGGACTGGGCTTGGTTCCAGATGACAAAGCCGCGTCTGGCATTTTGGGTAGAAACTGAGGATATGAACTCATGTTTTCATGCTTATAGACCACTCATTACTCTGACTCACAGAGTTATCTTCCCAGCCTAGATATTCTTTAATGTTGATACAGCAGAACCACCTCTGGCTTCCTGGATTTATGAGACCAAGTAATCCTGCAGGGGTGATATGTGTCATCTGTGCTGTGGCCACATCTGTCCAGCTACTTGTGCTCCAAATGTCAACCTTCAACTTCCAACAGGCAGTAGAAATTGACTGTTGGCTTAAGAAATTGTTTCAAATTAATGAGAACTTCTACGTGAATACTATACCGTTTTTGTTATAGGGGTATCAGGTGAGGTCAGGTTCTCTAGAGGTATGACAAATTCATCCTATATGGCAGACAAAGATTGTATGCCATGGGAGGAAGGATGACATATTCAGACAGAGAATTGAAGTTGCAGTTGGAGACAGAGGGAAGCCCCTGATATAGAGTGACAGCCAGACCTGAGGCCAGGGTCTGAAAGCTGCAGTTTCCTACCCAATCCTCTTCAAGTAAACATAGCAGAAATCTTGAGGGCCACAAACAGAAAGTAATGGTTACAGACCTGAGGGGGACACCAAAGTTGCAACCAACAGAGAGCTCAAGAAGCCACTTTGTAATACTTGCAATAATCTGGGAGGGAGAGCAAGGGGCAGGCCTTCTTAAAGAGCTGCTCCTTGTTTTCCAAATCATCCCAAATTCTCCTGACCCTCCTTCACTACTGTTATCCAGCCATTTGAATTATTAAATGGACTAAATACAAGTTATTCACTTCCTTTCTCAATAGACATTCCACCCAAAATGTAGGTTAAACTTTTCAAAGTTTTTCATCCCATATTTGATAGGCTTCATTCCTTGAATGTTCCACTCTGTTCAGTTCGTGTGAAGTGCTTGCCATCAGGTATTTATTCAGCAATTTCAAAGAGCTCTTAAAGGAAATAAAGGCTAAAAGTCTGTAATATCCAGCAAACTATTAAAATGATGTACAGTTGCAAGACTGATGGACAGAGGACCTCATAAGCCTCTGAGGCTTTCATTTCCTGACCAAGGCCTTCAAAGTAACTCTCTCAGAGTATGAGAAATATCACACCCTGTGAATAATAAACAGGGAACATGATCAACCATCTTAATTTGGTACATTCTGCACATACTTAGTAACCACCTACTATGTGTTTGATATAATGCTACTGCAAGGTAGGTAACCATTTCCTTACTTATAAATACAAAAGTAAAACTCCAACTGACATTAAACCTCCTGCAGGTTTTTTTGGTCTTCTGTGCTCCCCCAGCCTGAGCTAGTTCACCTCATGATTTGGCCATATTTGTGGCTGTGTTGTCTCACTAAGCCCACTGGCTTATGACTGTTTAAAATAGTTCCCCCTTCAATAACAATAACTTATTCTTGAAGTCAAAAATCTTGTTCTATTTTATGTCATTATATAGCTAATTAATTCCTCTGAATTGAAACTTTTCCTCCTGGAAAGGGACTCATAAGTTTCAGGAAGCTCGCACTACTTGGCAAGGTTCAGGAAGTACATTAAACTTACAAGGTTCACAAATCCCTGAAGGTAAGATATATATGACTGTTTGTGTTGACCTACAAGTCAACACAAAAGGATCAAGGAACAAACTTCAGCTTTTCTGAGTTGCTATGCATGACATCATGGGATTTTTAGTGTTGTAGCTGTTCAAGAGTCATCCACGTCCCAGTAAGTACCCCCAACAAACTTGTTGGTTCACCAATATAGACGTGAGTAGAATCATTTCTTTGACCTGTGGTTGGTCCCTTTTCTAGGTTGAATTGATGTTTCTTCATATCTTCCCAGGAAAAGGTACACAGTTCTGTTGCTGTGACAAAATACATTGTCAACAAACAAGTTAGGGGAGAAAGAGTGTGTTTTAGTTGAAAATTCCACTCTACACCATCGCTTCAAGAAACTCACAGTGTAGGGGCTTAAGATAGTTGGTGACATTGCATCTATACATCCATAGTCAAGAGTGGAGAGAAATGAATACATGCAAGCTTACTTGTGTTCAGCCTGCTGTCTATACTTATACAGTTCAGGAATCCTTCCTAGAGAATGATGCAGCCCAAGGTGACAAGTCTCCCAACATCAATTACCTATGTAAGCAAGACAAGCCCCAACAGACATGTCCACAAGCCAACTTTATCTAGATAGTTCTTCATTATCTAGAGATTATGTCCAGTTAACAGAATTAACCATCACAACTAAATACTGAAACTAGATTGGAGTTCAACTTGCTGACAACAACCTTCCCTTTTTCATGGAAGGCATATTAGTAACACAGAATGTTAAAGTAAGTGTACTGTGCACTTAACTTAAGCATGCTTGTAGAAATGGACCTAAGTACACATTCAAATGAGAAATTTAATAAATTTTACATACTCTTTTGCTTTTCTTTACTTTCAGAATGATAGTTAACACAGGGTCAGAAGTGTTATTGGAAAGCTGGTGGTTTGCAGTTTTGTTGTTGTTGTTGTTGTTGTTGTTGTTTACCAAATTACAATTTAAAAACTTGTACTTAATCACCAAAACTTTGCAAAAGCTTACTTTCACTGTACACAAACTAAATTACCTGAAATAATTAACTCTACATTTGCATATTCAGCCCATGGCTATTTAAAAAGCTACTTCAGTCATTATATGGCTTTTCCATTTGGTTTAACACAAATTCCCAAGATAGCTTTAAAGTTATTTGGAGTTGTTCTCTGAAACATAACTGTGAGTTCATTTATGGAAGTGAGACTTTTGTTGTTGATGTTCTGTTTATAAAATATTTTTCTTAGAAGCTGAGAGCTGATCAGTAGAAATAGAACAATTGTCACCAGTCTCTAAATGAGCCCCGGAATTCTGCCCAGGTCTTCCTGAAAAGGGCAAGTAGGAGCCGAAGACATTGAAAATGTCAGCTGTATTCCCTGCCTTTGCTTGCTTGCTTGCTTGCTTGATTGTTTGTCTGTTTGTTTGTTTGTGAGATCCTAGGGATAGAATCTAGGATCTATCCCTAAGCAGGTGCTTCATCATTGAGCTACAGCCCCAGTGATTTCATTTTATTTTATTTTATTGGAAGCAGAATCTCACTAATTTGACCAATTTGGCCTTAAACTCACACTAGCACAAGCTGGCTTTGAATTTACAATCAAATTTCAACCTCTGAGGCGCCTGAGTACTTGGGATTACAGTCTTTTCCAACATGTCTGCTCTGTTTGTTTTCCTTTTGGTACAAGATCTCCCTATGTTGCCTACATTGGGCCTCACACTTGAGACCTTCTGCCTCGGGTGCTGGGAGTCCAGGTGTGCAGCACTCTGTGAGCCTCCTTGCATTTAAGCCACTCAGTGCTCTTGAATGTCTGAGTCTATTTCTTAGGCAGTTTCCATAGTGTGAAGCTCTGTCTTCTTGCTTAACCCGTCCCTTACATATCTGCTGTGTGACAAGCATGATGAGCTAGTTGCTGAGAGTGAAGTACATCCAGACTGTTGAAAAGTCTTTCTTCCTGATTACTGTCAAGTGAGATTACCCAAGCCAAATGGCATGACTCTTTTTTTTTTTTTTTGTCAAGCTTATTTTAATTTTCTTATCTTTTGCCACTTTATGTGGCGAAACTATCCTTGCTAATGCCCAACTGCCTAACATTCTATGTCAAGGTCTTTAAAATGGGTACACAAAGTGACCACAGTTGCCTTGTTTTCCCCTTTATTGTCTCTTCAATGACAGATCTCATCAGGTAAGTCAAGTCCTACCTCACAATTGCCTACTAGGTGTTCGATGACCAGACCCTCAAGTCTTTGTCATTCTCATTTCTTACTCCATTCATTGCTTTACTTTCAGACACAAGCATCTTAACTGGATGGCCAGAACCCTTCCTCCTCTGGCAGCTTCCTGTGTGGCACTAAATCTTTTGGCATTTCTTGTACTGTAACATTGACCCTCACTACTCTCCTAAAGTGCGCACCAGCTCTGGACTCCAAGACTCCTATCTTGGTCTTCCTGTGAGCACCCTTTCTCCATGTTCATTACACAGTTCACTGAACTATTATGTCTCCTCCTCTGGTAGAACATAAATGTCACGAGAACAGGAATCACTTTTTACCATGTTTAATCTATGCCACAGCCAGCCATTCTCAACTCATAGTAGGTATTCAGCAAATATTTCTTAAACTAGCAAAGGACAACATACAGCTCATACAAAAGTAAGGGATAAGGAGTGTTTCTAATTGATTTATTTATAGGTATGTATTTCGAGTACTGTGTCAATACTTCAGAAACATATCAACCGAGGAAGGGGGTGTGTCTCGGGTGATATGACATGTCTTTCATTAGTTTTTCAGCTTGGACTTTTGAAAAACTTGTTGATACTATTTTGTAAAGTTCAAACTCATGCCACACAAACTAATAATTCTATTTTCATATAGGACCTTACATATATAAAATGACTCACATAAGAAGATTTGTAAGTAGACAAACAGTAATGATAAAATGTGGAACTTGGACTGCATGACATTAGATTTGTTGATGTTATAGCTGCTGCCTCTGCAACAGCTCCAAAGCAACTGAAACAAATTCAACAAAGCTATTGGCAAAGCCAAAGGTACATCCTCAGACATAAAGTGGAGTATATAAAACTATATAAAATAGCAAACTACTTTTATAAATTTCAACATGAGCAACATCAGGTTGTATATTAGCTTATGAATGCATACTAATATCTAATCTCTCTCTCTCTCTCTCTCTATATATATATATATATATATATA
>JADRCD010213094.1:0-12169 GCA_019843815.1 Montemys delectorum
TTTATATGAAATATTCAAGTAAGATTTGTAACAAATTCTAGAAATTAAAAGGAATTATAGAGCTTTATCTTACTTTTATAGATGTTTTTGCTTTATTTCATAAAGAAATCTGGGCCGTTAATAAAACTTTAAGAACCATAATGTAATGATGGAAAACAGAAAAAAGTATTACACATATTGTTCCACTTCAGGAAACATCTGGAGCAGAGAATATGAGGTAAAGAAATTCCATTGTTTATCTCAGTCAGTGAAAGGATTCAAGAAGAAATGAACAGCATAGATTGAAAACAGTGGAATCGGGTGAATTTCCATGTCATTCAAAATAGGTCATTTAAAGGGTCTGAAGAGAACTGTAGAATAAAGGGTTTTCTTTAAAACCCTTTATTTAAGAGAGCCCAGAAGGTATGATGACTCAGAAGTAATGAGTCATTTAAACATAATGAAACTATTGCTTTGCCTGGAAAATAGAGGGAATTTTGCTGATGACTCAGTATGGAAACTGCTTCCAAGACAACAGTTTGGAAGAATACAAAACAGGTACTATAGAACTACTTAGTCAGGGAAACAGGGGAAGAGACCTGGAGTATTTTATTTACTGTATTCAGTTTTATATAGTTGAGAAAATAAACTGAAAAAGAGAAATCATTTCATAAGAGATTTTCTTATGTTCTAAGAAAATGTATATATAACTATAAATGAATACTACTTTGAGTTTAGAAATAATGTTTTAATGAAGAAAATATAAAGATTATTTAAGAATATTTCAGCAGATGAAATAATTTGAGTAAACATGAGGTAAGAAGTGCTTAAAATTTTTCTCTTGTTTTATTTTACTATTCTTTTGTTACTGTTAAGATAAGTACTCTCGGGCTGGAGAGATGTCTCAGCAGGTAAGAGCACCAACTGCTCTTCTGAAGGTCCTGAGTTCAAATCCCAGCAACCACATGGTGGCTTACAACCATCCGTAATGAGATTGGACGCCCTCTTCTGGTGTGTCTGAAGACAGCTACAGTGTACTTATTTAAAAAAATAAATAAATCTTAAAAAAAAAAAAGAGATAAGTACTCTCCATGTAGCTCTGGTTGTCCTGGAACTTGCTATTAAGACTAGGCTGGCCTTGAACTCACAAAGATCAGCCTGTGTCTGCCTAAAGGTATATGCCACCAAAACATATACTTACCATCAGCAGACATGCTAACTGAAAGGGGGAGATCTTGCATGGCCCCACCTCTAGACAAAGAACTACAGGCACGCGCTGGAGAGATGGCTCAGAGTTTAAGAGTACTGGTTTAGCAGTGCTGGCACATGCCTTTAATCCCAGCACTTGGGAGGCAGAGGCAGGCAGATTTCAAGGCCAGCCTGGTCTACAGAGCGAGTTCCAAGACAGCCAGGGCTATACAGAGAAAAACCGTTAAAAAAAAAAAAAGGGAGGGGGGGCTGGCGAGATGGCTCAGTGGGTAAGACTGCTCTTCCGAAGGTCCTGAGTTTGGATCTCAGCAACCACATGGTGGCTCACAGCCACCCGTGATGAGATCTGATGCCCTCTTCTGGTGCATCTGAAGATGGCTACAGTCTACAGTGTATTGAGCCAGAGTGAGCAAGCGGGGCCAGAGTGAGCAGGGCTGGAGCTAGCAGGCTCAATTTCCAGTAACCATATGATAGCTCACCGCCATCTGTACAGCTACAGTGTACTCATACACATAAAATAAATAAATCTTAAAAAAAAAAAAAAAAGAGTACTGGCTTTACACCTACCTGAGAACCCACGCTCTATTCCCAGCCCCACATGGCAGCTCACAACTGTAACTACAACTTCAGGTGATCTGACATCCTATCACAAACATACATGCAGGTAAAACACAAATGCACATGAAATAAAAATAATTAAAAAAAAAAAAAGAACCACAGGCAATTGATGACTGCTGAGAGAGGGGGAATTAGTCTCCCTCAATTGTTATCCAATACCAAGTGGTCAGTCCTGAAAACATTTACATATACATATAAGAAACACTAAACTGACTTAGCAGGTTGTTATTCATTCCCCCTTCCTCTCCCTCCCTTTCTTTCTTCCTCTTTCCCTCCCTCCCTCCCTGAATTTGAGAGGCAGTAAGGAATATGGGAGTTATTGGAAAGAATAGAAGCGGGGAGAAATAATGCAATTAAATAACCCCTCTTATCCGTAGTAAGCTGGAAAAACGTAGGGCTTCTTGTCTAGCTTCTGTTTCTGTGCCAACCCAATCTGACGACGTGGTCAAGCCATTTCCCCTCATTGAGATTACACCTTCTCTTTTGGGAAGACAGTGTATAAAATGGCTCTAGGATCCAGAGAATAAGAGAAAAGCAGAAATTGCTTTTCTTGGTTTGAATTAGGGAAAAAAAAGTGTTTTTCAGATATTATTTGAAGCATAATGAACTGACAATTCGTTTTTAATGCATGCCATTTGTAAAGCTACTGCCTCAGAAAGAAAATCTGAAGAGCTGAAGAGATAGCTGAGTGGTTAAGAGCAGAGGCTGCTCTCCCAGTGGACCTGGGTTCATTTCCCAGCACCTATTGGTCTGTAATTGCAATTCTAGGCAATCTGATGCCTTCTTCTGGCCTTCACAGGCATGAGGTGTGCACACAGTACACATAGAAACATGGGGGAACCCTTCCCTCCCCATATATAATTTTTTAAAAAGCAAATTTGGAGTTAAATGGTTAGCTTCAAACAAACAAACAAACAAACAAACACTAAAGTTAGGGATACAGCTAGCTCAGTGGTAGAAAATTTTTCTAGCATGTGTGAGACTAGATTAAACTTCTATCACACCACAAAAACATTATATATTTTGAAACATCAAAAACATTTGTCTTGGACACTATACAAGAATAGGCAGTGAATATTTTTAGACCTTTAGAGTGATGATTCTGCGTTAAAGTTAACAACCATTTGAGTGCTGCTACGGGTCACACACTCATCAGGACGCTTTACTACAGATTCCATGGCCCTTCTCCACCACCACAGTGGCATGTGGAAGAAGGGGATGGCCCCGCTAACCTTTGGGTCAAGGAAGCCACCCCCAAACAGGGACTGCCATGCCCAGTCCTGAGCAGAAGAGAAGGAAGCAGTTGGCTGCCGGACAGCAGGATAGGAACAGAGCAGACTGTATTTTCCGCACAGTATTTGGTACTATGCAAGTATTAAGTTGGCCTCTAGGGACAAAAGGGTAAATCTGGATCGGGCAGGTATCACAAAACTCTTGCTGCAAGTTGGGAAGGGAGCTAAATTCAGATTTGTACAGGTCTTTCACTTTATGTACACCTCAGTGGGCTCCAGAAGCAAACCAAGGAGGTTATAAAGGAAGGTAGCTCAGGGTATAGTGTAGTTATTTCTTCTAAATTGAAATATTCCCTCTCAGTGGAAGGTTTAAGATTGGGCACCTGAATGAAATTTAAAAGGCTCAAGAAGTAAACAACACTTTGAATCTCAGAAAGCTCTTTAGGCTCAGAAGAGCTTCCTTCCTGCGGTGACATCTGTTCCACAGGACAGACTGTAGCTTGGTAGGTAGAGGCTCCACAACATATCAGGTTGCCTGGGAGGGCCACAGTGAAGTGCAGGAATGTAACTTTTGGGTCAATGTCCATGTTAGACTTGGCTTTTCAGACATGGTAGCTACCTCTGAGTCATCTATGCTCCTGTAAGGAGCCCATCACCATGCTCTTAAGTAATCTTAAAAAACTAACTGCTTCACTAAACTTGGGTGAAATTGTGTCTTTGGTCTGCAGTTGGTGTCTTACCTGAGGTGACAGACATTGTCACATTTTCCTAGGAAAGATCATAGAACAGGGCATAAGTGACAAACTCACAAGCCAGATCCGAACACAATTTTTTATCTTTAGATCCAGTGCCTTTCAATATCCCTGTACAACCACAAAATCTGGTCATAAAGTAAAAAGAGATTTTCCTTTAAGTAGGCGCTGAGAACAAAAGTTAGAACCTTGCAAATACCAGAAAAGTGCTTTACCACTAAATTATACCCTGAGTCACTAAGAACTTAAGTACATTTAAAAATACCAATCTATATTAGTATATACAATGTTCAGAGAAAAAAATCCCAGCTTTTCTTCATTTGTAGGAATTTATGTAATGAAGGAAATGAGACAAAAAGACTAGATATTAATTCATTCAATATGTATTTATTTAGTCCTTCATGGAGCCTGATGATGGTTTCTTTTGGGGCATATTTCTCTTCCTGCTCCTTCTCCTCATATTATTATTATCATCATCATTACTATTTTGTGAGTATGAGAGAGAGAGAAAGAATATGAATATGAGTGAATTAGGTTGTGTATCAAGGAGAGTACATGGAAATGAGAAGATAACTTACAGGAGTCAAGTCTCTCCTTCAAGAATCTATAGATGCATAGGATCTACAGATCAAACTCATGCCATCGAGTCTGCTCAGCAAACATGTTTTATAGAGGAGCTGTCTTGCAGAACTGTTCTTTCCTTTGTGAGCTGGAGTCTTGTGTGTGAAGACCGCCTCACTTACGGTCCTCCTGCTCAAGTCAGCAGAGTGCTTGGGTTCAGGCGCAGGGCTGTTTCTTTTGTGAGACAGGGCTTACTATGTAGCCCATGCTGGCCTCTAAGGACTGCTTCTTTTGCCCCCAATGTTGGGAATGCTGAGATTACAGGCATGTGCCATCACGTTTGCCTGGCAAATATCCTACACATATAAACAAACATAAAGAGTTTTGTGCATATTTTGAAAACAAAAGTAACATAACTTATTGTTTTCTCAATTTAATAAAAACATTACATGAAAATTAAAATCAATTGTCATGTGCCTTTTTTTTTGTCAGCTTGACACAAACCTAGACAATCTAGGAAGAGGGACTTCTCTCAGTAATGGAGTGTGAGCTGAGAGCTATAAGCTGAAATAAACCCTGTTCTCCCTAAATTGCTTTTGTTTATGGAGTTTTATCACAATTGAAATCCCAAAGACATTATTCAGTATAACTGCTATACATTATATGAGTATACCATACTAATTTATTAAATTCCCTGCTAAGGTATACTATAGGTTGTAGGATAAGGTGAAGGAAGGAGGACTAGCAAAGGCCCTACAGGTAAAGGTGCTGTGTGTAGATCTGACCCCTTGAGTTTGAGCTCTACATCCTACAAGATGGCAAAAAACTCTTCAGAGAGCTGTCCTCTGATTAACATATGCCTACATGAGCCTGCTCTCACACATTAATTAATTAATTAATTAATTAAAAATTTAAAAAGGAAGCAAGCAATAAGGAAAGGATTAAAACTGATTTCCACTGTGGCAGCTTTCAAAATATTCTGAGGGAGGAAAGAATTAGCCAGGCAGTGGTGGCACAGGCTTTAATCCCAGCACTTGAGAGGCAGAGGCAGGCGGATTTCTGAGTTCCAGGACAGCAAGGGCTACACAGAGAAACCCTGGCTCAGGAGATTTAATCTTTTAGATATAAATGAATAAAGTCCAAATCTTGAATTATTTGTAGATAAGGAAGAATTACAAAAAAGAAACAAACAACAAGACATACTTCACAATATCACTGAAAAAACTCAGACAACTAAAAACAGTAGGTGGACTTTCCAGGAAAAACAAAAACAGTTTTAACGATCCCTCACAATCACTGCTTGCCAAGGAAGCATCAGAGAGCACCATCTAATACAAGCTCAATGAGTCCTTCCCTCTCAAGCAAATAGCTAACTAAAGCCCTTACATATCTTCTCTGGGGCTCCTCCACTTCCTCAAGAATTCACGTGTGCTCTGTGGGTTATGAACTGTGCTTGTCTGAGTTTCTACTGCAACAGGAGTAGCTTTGCTTTGATCTTTGTAGATATGAGAGCTTAAAAAATTGTTTCACTTGAAAAAAATTCCTTGGTAAAAAAGTACTGAAAATACATTTACCCTTTACTCTCATTAATCAAAAATGGAAAATATGTATCTATAACAGAGAGATCTGCAAGTTAGCACTGTTAACATAATAAATTTCAGCATCACTAATGGTATGGCAATCAGGCATCATGTACCTTCATACATGGCATAACATGAAAATTAGAGTATCTATCATCTATAGAGTGCTCTTATTAAAATACTTTATTTTTTTAGATCTAATGTCCAGTTAAAGTGACCACAGAACCTAGAGATATTCATAATATAGACTGTTGTACAAAGCACCTTAACCTAGTTCCCTTCAGCAAGTTCCATGTCATGAAACTGTTGTGTGTGTGGGGGGTGGGCTGAAGAGGAAGGAAGCTGAATGTACATCAGATGGAAAGGATCTGGAGGATAAGTGCATGTTCTGAAATTTTAACAGAGTGATATTAGTCAGTGTATGAGTCTTACCTGAGATACGATGCTACTGAAGAGTTCTGAGCAGAGAAAGGACATGATTTCACTCACTTCTTAACAAAATAATTCTGAATATCATGATGAGAACAAACTACAAAGAACATGAGTAAAATAAAAAAAAGGAGAACCAGAAAGAGGTTTTCTGAACAATCTAGGCAAAAATGATGCTGGTTTGGACCGGGTAGGAGAAAAAGGGTTAAAGGAAAGTTAAGGTTCTAGATATATTTTGAAAGTAGAGGCAATGAGACAGATGTGTAGGTTTTGTGGAAAAGGTAAAAAATGAGTCTTTAGGGGGCTGGAGAGATGGCTAAACAGTTAAAACAACTGGCTGTCCTTGCTGATGACCTAAGTTCAAATTCCCAGTACCTACATGGCAGCTCAGAATGGTCTGTAACTCCAGCTCTAGAGGATACAATGCTCTATGCTTCTATGTATCAGGTGTGTATATGGTATACAATACACATATGTATAGATAAAATTAAACAAAACTCAGAAGTTGCGTTTTGTTTTGTTTTACCTGAGTAAGTAGAAGATGTGAAGCTAAGCTTGGAAGACCACAGAAAGAGCAGATTTGTTGGTGGGTAGGGGAGTGGTGGTGGTGTGTAAGGTCAGTGGTTCCATATTGGACATAGGTTCTATGAAAGGGTGTTCAATTCCTGACAGAATTGAGATTGTAGATTAAGAGGAGGACTATGGGCTAGAGATCTGGCAAATGTATATTTGTGAGTTCAAGGCCAACCTGGTCTACACATAGTGAGCTCCAGGCCAGCCAGCACTATACAGTGTGACTGTTTGGGGAAGAGGAATCAATAGAAGAGACTGAGAAGTGGCTAGAGAGAAACTATAATAAATGCATTTCATCTTTGATTCAGATGTCTATATCTTCTAGTAATTAGTGAATCCATGGTAGGTTAACCTGAATATTTTAGCAAGAATGAAAACACCAGCAAAAAAATCAGGTAAAAATCTTACATCCTTCTCAATTATTGACAAGTATCCTAAAGGCCAAATGAAGAAGGTGTTTCAAGGAGGAACTGATCAACTCATCAGAATGTTAAATAAGTACTGAGAAATGGCAGGGGTGGTCATCAGGGTTGTCAACTGGTAAGTCACACTCTGTCCTTACTCCTGGAATTATGGAGACAGAAATATGGTGGCATAAGTTTGAAAAGAGAGAGAAAGAAAAGAAAAATTACCATTAAAATATAAAAAAATTGCTTCAAAAAGTTTTCTGGAAGTTTATGTAAAATAAAGCAATATTTAGAAGGGAAAATGAATATAAAAATATTGATTTTTAAGATGGGAGAAAAATGTCTATTTTCGTGCAAAAGAGACTGACTCAGAAGAAAGTTGACAACACAAGAGAAATACCAACTCCTGGTTTTCCATAGAAAAATGTAGAGTACATGGATGTCAGTACAAGTAGGTAATGGGTAGCTATGATCATAAAAGCTCTTTTCTGACTCATTGTTTTTAGTGAAATAAGAAACAAGGACTTCTATTCAAAGTAAAAAGTGGGAAAGAGACAGGGACCATAAGAGGTGACTGAAGATATAAACAGTCACTCTGGAGGAAATGAAACTAACAAGAAGAAACTAAGGAGATACAGTGTGATTGCTAGGCAACATTAAAGGTCAACTTGAGGTCATAAGCATAGATTTAAAGCATAATAAAAAAGATGGTTTTATAGGGATGGATCAGGCAAAGAATTGGATCTAACTGGCCCTATGATTTAAGCCATGCAATATAGCTGAATTGAGAGGTTCATGAAGTGACAATGTATAAAAAGGAAACATGCTGATGAGTGAAGATGGAATCTAAATGTCTACCTTGCATATCTCCTGAAACTCTAATCATTCTGAGCTCCATGGAACTCCTAGGTGGCTAGCACCAAAATCCTCCTATTCTTGACCACTTCTCAGAAGCTCCCTCTGTCTTCATAGTTAAAGTAGACACCCTGTAAAGATGTGGCTTTCACTGCAGTCCTTTTAGAGGAGGACTCACACTCCTCAAACATGCTGGAGGACTGTTAGTGTCCTTCTTATTCCACACTGCTAATTACAGAATACTCTCCCTTTGCTCTATACAAAAATCCCCAGCCTGAGTCACATACCATCAGGCTCCATTCCCCTACTACCTTTTCTACTGTGGTCACTTACGGCTCTTCAAGGTCCTCTTTTTCATTCCTTGGTAATTTTAGATTCTGGCTCACTGTCACTCCAATACTATTTCTGTCACAATTCTTATTGATTTCAAGATCCAAAAAAAAAAAAAAAAAAAAAAGAAAGCCTGTCTGATAGCCTGACCTCTTCTTCATTTCTTGACTGTTTCTACATAACACTGGTCTTGTTCTCTCTATCCTATCTGAGCCACTCTTGATTACACCCCTATCATGCAGGCCATCTAAGAGTTAAAGTTTAGTAGTCTACATCTGAAGTTGCATCTCTGTTGTTGTTTGGATTTTAAGACAGGGTCTCACTATATAGATCAGGCTAGTCTCGAAATTAAAGGCCAGCTCAGTCTGCCTGCATCTGCCTTCTGAGTAATTAAAGGTACGCGCTACCATACCTGGCTCGTTGTTTGTTTAATTCCCTATTGGGGCTAAAAAGATGACTTAGTAGTTAAGAGAATGTACTGCTCTGAAGTCTGGTTCCCAGCACTCTCATCAAGTGTCTCACAAATACCTGGAATTCTAGCTCTAGGAGATCTGATACCTCTAGCCTCTGTGACAGCTGTGCCCACACATACATATTCAGCACCACTCCCTAATTATAAATAAACTAAATCCCTTAAAGAATTCCTTAATGCATCTGTAGTAAGGTAATTCTTCTATAGATATCTTCTGGCAAAGTTGAGAGAATACTGGTACACTAGGCATATGATTGCCCTCTGCAGGAATTCATGCTACCAACATCAACAGATGACAGGAAGCAAAGCCAGAAGTGGATATGCCTGTAGTTTCCAGCACCCAGCAGGCAGCAAGGCAGGAATACCTTGAGTTTGAGGCTAGTCTTGACTATATAATAAGACCGTAACTCTCCCCCAAGCTTTTGCTAAAAAATATAAAGGAAAATAAAAATGACCAAACAGAAAGCAAAAGGAAGACCACTAGGTATGCTATGCTGATTACCCATTTTAATCAGGCTCTGAAAAGGAATATTAATGTTATTATATAATCATTTATATAGTATGTTAAGGATAGGGAGGAGTATGTTCCAAAAACTGCATCATTATGTAGTTTCATGGCTATGTAACTATCATTGCACATACTTAGATAAATATGGATGGCAAAGTTTATCATACATCCAGGTTATATGATACAGTCTGGCTCCAAGGCTATAAGCCTATAGACCTTGTTACTGTATTGAATACTGCTGGGAGTTATAATATGTGATACTTAATCTTTATGTCAACTTGATGGGACTCAGAACTACATGGAAACATACTTCTGGATATACCTTTGAGGGTGTTTCCTCATAGAAAGGTTAGGATCTACCCTGAATGTAGTGGCACTATCCCATAGGCTGGGGTCAAAAACTAAATAAAGAGGAGAATGCCAGCTGAGCACCAGCACCCATTTCTCTCTCCTTCCTGATGGTGGATACAATGAGGCAAGCTTCCTCAGGCTCCTGCCACCATGCCTTTCCTGCTGTGATAGATTGTATCTTCACAAACTGTAAGCCAAAATGACTCTTCCTTTACGTTGCTTCCTGTCCAGCATTTGGTCACAACAGTAAGAAAAGGAACACAGTATAACAACGAGAATGTGTATATCTAAATGGAAAAGATAGAAGCATTTACCACAAACGGAACTTACAGGACTATGTTTCTCTCCGTGAGTCCCTGAGAGAACTGTGGATGCTTCTGGGCCTGATCGTAGACTTTATGAAGGCTCCTAAAATGAATTAACCTTAGCTTATTTAGCTTATTTACCTTTTAAACTTTTGACTTTCATAATGAGACTCAGCTTAAAAACAGACACACTGCACAATTGTATAAAAAATATCTTCTTAGCTCAAGTCTAGACAGATTCACTGCTGATTTTTACCAGACTTTCAAAGAGCACAAATGAGTCTCTAATTCTTCCATAAAACTTAGAGGTAGCCCTTCAAAATTCATCCTATGAATCCAATATTACCCTGATACAGCAAAAGGGTAAAAGGAATAAAGCTTTAGATAATTTTCTTCAATAAACATAGACAGAAAATCATGAACACTCAAGAATCAAATTCAACAATAAATTAAAAAGATCATCCATTAAGATCAAACTGGCTTCATTCAGAGATAAAAAGAGGTTCATTATATGCAAATTAATAAATATAATTACCACATAAACAGAGTCAAGTATAAAAGCGCAGGGCCATCCCAACTGATACAACGAGGCATTTATTTAGCTAGGAAGATGAACAAAACTATGTCTTTTGAAAGAAAATGAGTGGAAATGGTAAGTGAAATAAGTGGATTCGGAAAGGTAAGCACCTCACATGTCTATCTTAAGGGGAACCTAGAGAAAACATGAGGGACAGTCTGAAAGTAAAGGGGAACTACTACAAAACAGGAGGGAGACCAGAGTGAGGGAAAGAAAAAATGAAGAGTGCAAATATGATCAAATTACATTATATGTTTATATGAAAATATCACAATGAAGCCCATTATTTTGTACAATATGTGCTAATAAGAAACAAAAGGTGCCAGGCAGTGGTGGCGGGGCACGCCTTTAACCCCAGCACTTGGGAGGCAGAGGCAGGCAGATTTCTGGTCTACAGAGTCAGTTCCAGGACAGCCAGGGCTATACAGAGAGGGCTATACACCCTTGTCTGGGGGGGGGGGGGGGGGGAGAAACAAAAGGAAACTTTATATTTTTTATCTTTTACATTGTTTTATATTTTCTGTTGTTATTTGAGGCATATACAGGGTCAGGATTAACGTCATTGTCTTTCACTTCTGCATCTTGCCCCATTAGGTGGTCAGAGGTAATAAAACACATGAAGCCATCATCATCTGGATCCTTTCTAGAATCTGTCTATCTTAGTTCCTCTTCTATTGCTGTGGTAAGACACCATGGCCACGGCAACTTAAAAAAACAAGTTTAGTTGGGCTCATGGTTCCAACAGGTTAGAGTCTATGATGGTGGCGTGAGGGCATGGTGACAGCTGGGTGGGACAGCAGCTCAGGGCTCACATCTCGATCCAGAAGCAAGAGGAAGAGAGCACAATTGGGAATGGTGATCTTCTGAAACATTACAGCCATAAACATACTTGCTCTAACAAGGCCATACCTCCTAATCCTTCCCTAACAGTTCCACTAAATGGGGACCAAGCACTCAGACATGAGCCCATCGTGGGTATTCTCATCCACACCATCTCTACCTGTGACTCTTCTTTTCAGAAATATGTGCATGGCAGCTTGCCTGTTTCCCTTTTCCTAGTAGATTTGCTTGCAAGTAGATTATGCTTCATGAATTCTCCTATTAACAAAAATTTATTGGAGTTGGGGGTCCAAGTTTTCAAATTTTTATTTATTTGTATTATTATTATTAATTATTATTATTATTATTATTTTGAGACAGGGTTTCTCTGTGTAGTCTTAGCTACACTTAGCTGGAACTTGCCCTATAGACCAGGCTGGCCTCAAACATATAGATCCACCTGCCTATGTCTTCTGAGAGTTGAATTAAAGACGTGCACCACCACCTGGTTGTTTTCAAACTTGAAGAGAGAAGAAGGGAGAGAAGAAAGGGGACAGGGGAGAGGAGGGGAGAGGAGGGGAGAGGAGGGGAGAGGAGGGGAGAGGAGGGGAG